>JAANSK020189656.1:0-10266 GCA_011763485.2 Isoetes engelmannii
AAATTAGATCTTGCTCTGTATTCACAGGCAAGTAGTACATCAAACCTGTTTGAGAATGCCGGAGTATTTTAGCTCCATATTTCATGCCGAATCAGGTCCTTTTTCTTCCATGCACAGCATGCATCTAGCTTATCGTTGAACAGTTCGAGCTTGCAAACAGGGCTCAGCAGACCAAGTTAGCATGAATCTACAACCTGTTTTAACTCTATGCGCAAACGGATCTGTATCCGGCCACAATCCTTCTCAAAAAATTATTTATTTGGCTTCTTCCCGATCTCCGGAGAAGGGATCTTTGCTACAAAAACGTTGGAAAAAAGGGCTTTAGGGTTCGAACGACGATGCACTAAATTTTGGCCGTTCACCTTGCCCACGTGGCAATATCTTGGCCGCACGATTGTGTTGATGGAAAACCTCCATTACGGTAAAACATTATTATATAGGATTGCCTCATTCCTTAGAGGACTTTTATCTTAAATCCTTATAAGATATTGCCTCATTCCTTAGAGGACTTTCATCTCAGTTCACTCAGAGATGTCCTCAATCCTTAGAGGACTTCTATCTTTATAATCCTTAATAAAGATTCTAATACCAACACATATCAATCCTTGGATATTTCTTTGTCGGCAAATTCACGACCTTTTTTATTTTCAAAAAAAAATAACAAGGAAGTTTACTTTTTCATCTTAACTTTGCTCAATCCATTCGCAAAGTTTTCTCATATTCATCCACAAGTTCAACGTATTCTTTAAGTTGATCCTTAGAATACCATACAGCATCAGAAATTGGATGAAACTTGAACTTAACAAGATATCGTCGATATGAAGAAGTCCGTGTCTCCTTATCTTGGTGAATTAGTATCTTTTCTGGTTCAAGCACTTCTTCGTCTCCATTAATGATGGGAGGTTCTGCATGTTCCATTTTCTGCAAAACCTCAGGAGATATTTCACTACCCTTATAGGGCTTCAGTACTCCCACATTAAAAACTGGATGAAGGTTAGTCCATTTTCCATACAAATGTAAACGATAGACATTCTCACCTACTTTTTCGTCAATTTGAAATGGACCATAATACCTAGGAGCCAGTTTTACGTACCTAGTACCCATCTTCTGTAATCGTTTCTTAGGAAGATGTATCCATACCCATTGATTCTTTTCAAAGACTACTTTTCGTCATTTCTTTGACAGTCTAGAGATCATTGATTCTTGACTCTTTTGGATATGGATTTTCACTTCTTGAAGAATGTCTGAAAAGTCACTTATTACTTCATCTGAAGCTGGTACTTCTCCTCCTACTTTCGTAATTGGAGATTCCAAAGAATATCTATACACTACTTCAAAGGGATTTCTCTGAGTAACAAAATGAACTGTATTGTTGTAAGCAAACTCCAGAATGTAAAAATATTCTTCTCATTGGCTTTTTCGTTCTGCCACATATGCTCATAACATATCCTCAATGACGCGGTTAACAACTTCAGTTTGCCCATCCGTCTGGGGATGGTACGCAGTAGCAAACTTTAAAGTTATACCTAGATTCTTCATAAGTCCTGACCAAAACCTGCTGCAAAATAAGGAACTCTATCCGTTACAATTGCATCAGGCATACCATGATTCTTAAATATCTCCTTCATGAAAAGCTTGCTTGCTTGAGGAGCTGTCATACTTGATTTACATGGAATAAAATGAGTCTGTTTAGACAACCTGTCTACAACCGTCCAGATTTGATCATTCTTATGAGTTGACTTCGGCAATCCTTGGATGAAATCCATAGTCATGTTCTTCCAAGGCTTTCAGGAATTGGTAAAGGCTGAATCAAGCCAGCATCATTTGTTAACAAACAATGCAAGCTTACACATACCTTTTAACATCCCTTTCAAGCTTGGGCCAATAAAAACGCCTTTCCACTATGGCCAAAGTAGCTTGATATCCTCTATTTCCAGAATATGGAGGCTCGTAACATTCCTGTATCATTCGAGACCTATATTCTTGGGTAACACATATACGATTCCTGTATAAAAATAAGTCATTATGCATTCTATACTCTCCAAGAGGATCTCTTCCATCTCTCTCTACTTGAGTATAGGGAATAGTGAAGGAAGAGTTATTCCTGTATAGTGCTTTCATCGGCTCCAAGTCAACTATTTCCACAATTGATGTTGCATGAATGTTTACTCTACTTAGAGCATCAGCAACTTGGTTCTCCTTTCCAGGCTTGTACTCAAGTGGTAGACCTTCAAAATCTTTTATCGTATCACAATGAACTTTGTCCCCATGAGATAATGTCTCTGTTTCTTCAGCGCATGTACCAAGGCAATCAATTCCTTTTTATAGGTATTGTACCCTTGCTCCGAAGGTTTTAGCATGCGGCTAACATAAGCTAATGGGTGTCTATCTTGCATGAGCACGACACCAATAGCATTTCCACTAGCATCCGAACATACTAGAAAAGGTTTGCTCCAATCCGGCAAAGCTAACACTGGTTCGGTTGCCATTCGTTTCTTTAAAATTTGGAAAGCTTCTTCAGCATCTTTGTCCCATGCAAAAGGGACATCTTTTTTCAGAAACCTATTAAGAGATAGTGTAATCTTTGCAAAATCCTTGACAAATCTTCTCTAGTAGCTGCAAAGTTGCACAAAGGAACGTAAATCCTTAAGATTTTCAGGACAGGGCCAGCTGAGAATAGCTTTGATCTTTTCGGGATCCATTCGAATGCCATCCTTGGATATAATATGACCTAAATATCCAACCTCTTGCATGAAGAACCAGCTTTTTGATTCATTAACAAATAGTTTGTTCTATCTAATAAGTTCAAAAACATGTTGCAAGTGTTGTTTATGCTCTTCTATAGACCTGCTATAGATAAGAATATCCTCGAAGAAGACAACGACACACTTTCCCAGAACAGGTGCTAATACTCTCCCCATTAGACAACAGAATGTCGCAGGAGCATTAGTTAATCCAAACGGCATTACTCGGAACTCATAGTGCCCAAATGTAGTTCTGAATGCCATTTTGTCGATATCCTCATCTTTTATACATATTTGATGATAATCCGACTTCAAATCAATCTTGCTAAATATGCAAGCACCACGTAACTCATCAAATAAGTCATCAGCTCTAGGCACTGGAAACTTGTCTTTCACGATTAGCTTATTGAGAGATCGATAATCAATGCACATTCGATATCCTTTGTCCTTCTTTTTTATCAGAATAACCAGAGCACCAAAAGGAGAACAATTAGGGCGTATTAACTGACAATCCAGCATCTCAGTTATCTGCTTTTCAAGCTCTAACTTCTCAAAGTGACTAACTCTGTAAGGTACCCTATTAGGAGGCTTTGCGTTATTTTGTAGATGTATGGCATGATCCTCAGGGCGATGAGGTGGAAGATCTAGAGTCTCCTCATCCTTAAAGAGGTCATTAAACTGTTTAAAGAAGTTATACAATTCAGGGGAAACTTGTGACGGAGGATCTAAGTCCCTCAGATATATAAGTAAGATTCTGCATCACTTTGTATCAACTTCTTTGCCTCTGTGTATGATAGCAAAGGTTCCGTTTGGAACTCAAAATCAGAATACAGCTTCAAGGGATGACCATCAAAGAAGTTCATCACACTCCGTTCACGGTAATTTGGCCTGGCATCAAATTGTTCCCTCCATCTGATTCCTAGAATCACATCCATGGTTCCCAGAGGTGCTAGGATTAGAACTCTGTCTTCAGAATGTTGCCCTATTCTTAGGGGAGCCATTATAAATTTGTCACACTGGCTATCGGGACCCTTCAATCCTTGAACCACGTTCAAGTCTAGCTCATTTACTAGATCTTGCGATATAAAGTCATGATTTGCCCCATCATCGAGCAAAACCGTTACTTCTCGATCTTTTATGTAACCTTTCATTTTGAAAAGCCATGTCTTTGACGTGTTCTTATTATCTCCATATAAATTCTTGAGATATGCGATTTGCAATCTCCATCGTTCTTGTTCGGTAGCAACTTGTTTTGCTTTGTTCCTTTCTTCCCCATCACAGGAAGTTTCAGGTCTATCTTCCACATTATAAGACTGGGATACCTGTTGCTCTTTGGGTGCCGGTTCCTTGAACTGCACTTTTTTCACAGCTTTGGCCACTGGGGTTGTGTTCTTTGGACAATTAGATTGAAAGTGAGGGCCTCCACATATCCAACAACCAGCCTTTGATGGTTTGTTCGGATCTTGCTTGGGTTTTTTACCGTTATTCCAGCGTTTTTCGTTCCCTGCATCCTCCATGTTTGTTGGCTCAATAAAATCCAGCTCTGCAAATATGTCTTCCCTCAGTCCAGTCACAAACTTTCCCAAAAAGTTCTTCTTCACTCAAGTTTCTAACTTGAGATCCTAAATGACTGAACTTCATATAATAGTCAGATGATGTTCTTCTTTGTCTTGCTTTACAAGATCCCATTCTTTTTGCGGTATTCTGTGATAATTTGTAGGCAAATAGTGTGCTTCAAACGCGCTTTTAAATTCCTTCCAAGAGTTTTAGGTGGCTGCATCAGTCTACGCCCTTGCCACCAAACTTGTGCTTGCTCATCCAAATAAGTGTCCATAGCTTGAAGTTTTTCTTGCTCAGCTGCATCTACTCTTTCAAAAAACTTCCCCCATATTCCAAGAAAGCTTATAACCTGCATCGGTTTAACATGTACTCCTCCACTGAAATCTGGTTGATCCATTTTTTCTAGCCATTTAGCAATTTTCCTTTTTTTTTTTTTTTTTTTTTTTTCGCTTCCATAGTATCAGTAGGATTTTTTGGTACTGGATTTTGTGGCGGTGGATTATTAGGCGGAGGATTTGATGGAGGAGGAGGATTAACATGTGGATTTTCAGTTGGAAATGGAGGCAGATGAGCAGTCCTAGGTAAAAATCCATATAATAGAGTTATCTGCTCTAATTTATACTGATAATATTCTGGAGATATAGCGTAGGCAAGGCAATCTGGTTTGAAATCTCCTTTGCAATAAAATCAGCAGTCATTAGAGTCTGCTGATACTGGCTATCAGTAATATCGAAGCGGTTGGCCATTTAGCACAGATTCCTGAAGAAAGACCGGGCTCTGATACCAAATTGATACAATTTAAAAAAATAAGCAAGAACAATAGCAGTAAATTCAAGCAGAAAGGCTCAACAATCTCTAATCCTTAAGAGATCAATCCACCCATCCGGACTCAGCGGCAAGAATTCTTTATCTTGCTATAACCAGATTCTGTAAGAAGGCTCTTAGAACTCGAAATTGGAAGCAGGAGGCAAGACTTGATGATTCCAGAACAAGGAGACTACTGGTATTTATACCAGAGAGACCTTTCTAGAAAAAGGCTTCTGTGGACGTTTCTGCTATTAGCATAGCTATTTATGGACTCAGATGGGGAAATGAGTAAATCGGCCTGTTACGGACTTGTGGAGATCATTTGGTCCAATTCCGGACAGTTCTGGACAATTCCGGACCAGATCCGTCAAGTCTGTGTTGATCATCATTGGTTTTGGCTTAACGGGTTCGACCCCCGTTATCAGCCATGAGCATATCAAGATAACTTTTTAATAATGTTGAAAGCCAATGTCCTTTGCCAATTAATTAATTGCCATGGAAACACCCCTTACAGAATCTAGTGGTGCTGAGCCACTTCCCCGAGCCGGCTTAATAACCGTAACAATAAGGGTGATTTTCTACTACGTAAGTGTCTCATTTTTTGGCCATTAGCTTTCTGCCACATCAGAATGAAAAAAAAAACCACTTTTTCCACCAGGTGAAATGGGACACGTCCCAATTGCATTCTGTACAAAGTTGTAGTCATATTTTATTCCAGGGGAAATCCCCCGGAAGAGAATAGGACTGCAACATCGGACCAATGGGCGTCGTTCCTGTCCGTGAAAGTTGGAGGTATGCAAAGCGGGATCTTCTTTTGCCGAAATCGGCATGCAGGTTTCCTTCCATCCAAATTCTCTTCTGCCGAACTCCAATTTTGGAAGCGCCGTAGTCTTTTTCCTCATTCTGCAAGTTCTTTTGGAAGTGCCTTAGACGTTCTGAAGGTTATTGTGGAAGAGGTCAGTAGGTGTTATTTCTGCATTCAATTTGATTGATTATCATTTGGCAGCAGATAGAATCCTTTCTTTGCAGGAAATCTAAAAATGATGTATGCTTTGTAGAATGGTGTATGCTTTGTAGTTTTTTTCATGAAAAATGTAGCTTTGTATAGCAAAGTTTTTATTTTTTCTATTTTTGTCGCTTTGTGTAAGTAGAGTTTTTAATATTTCTTCTAGTTTTTAATCTACATTCTTTCTTTGCTCTTCCTTTTCAGACATGATAGGATTTGAGCCTTACATCCAAATGTCCCAATCAAGCTATTCCTCTTTTGTTCCATTTTCTCAAGACATTGATGAGAATTCCTCTCCAGACATGCCAAGCATGCAAGCAACACTCCTCTTGTTCATTATCCCTACCATCCTATTACCCATCTGCATTTTCCTTATGCTGTGCATTCAGCCTTTCAAGAAATGTCAGCTCCTCCTCCTCCTCCTCCTGCCATCTTCACTTGTCCACCTGTGCTTCAAAATGATGCACTCAGCTCCCAAGGTATTGCCAATGAACCATCTGAAAAAAAGAAGCGTGGTCGTAAACCCAAGAACACTAAAACACCAGCAGATGTTGTGAAGGGCAGGGGCACTAACTGGAAGGATCATTGTGTAGTTACTCTCATTCATCTTCGTGGACAGATGCATGAAGAGTTTTTTACTAAAGCTGGGTAGACAAGGCGTTGATATTTGGCATAAATTATATGTGAAACTGGTGTCCAAGTGTCCTGACGTGGACAAGGATAGCGAGGCTTGTAGGAAGAAGTGGCAAGCAGTTTACAAGGAGTACAAGGCTGGTAAAAATCAGAATAACGTGTCTGGTTCTGAGAGGAGTGAAACATGCAGATGGTATGATCTTATAGATCAATACATGAACCAACGAGCACATGTTGTGTGCTACGCTAATGAGAGTGCAACTGATGCTAACACTCCCATGGCAGAAGATCTAGATGATATTGAAGAAATTGATGTGCCTAGTTCGGAGAAAAGTAAAGCAACAGAGGATCCACCAAAATATACACCAAAAGAATCTGAAGAAAAACCCACTGTAGTGGCCCAGAAACCCTGCAACAAAGGTAGAGAAAACCGTGAGTGCTATGACGGAATTTAATAAGAAGGCTCACGAGGAGAGCTTAGAACTAGAGAAGAAGAAATGCAGCTATGAGAAAGAAAAAATCACCATGTTGAAAGAATTATCTCGTAGCCTCACTGGACTGTTTGAAAAGCTCTCCAACGATTAGTCTTATCCTTGTTATCTGACTTTTTGTGGCGGAGATATGTGTCCTCCAAATTGGAGTGACTCGTTCCATGTTTTTTTCTTATTTAGTCTTATGTAGCAAAACCACTCTAATTGTATTTCTGAAGTTGGACAACAATCTAACATTGTACTTGATTCTATGTTGAGATATTTAATTAGTGGTGGTGGGCCTGATTCTATGTCTAATGATGAATGGTGAGTCTGATCTAATAATGATGAAGGGTTCGCAATTTCTAACCTACTAGTCTCAAAATATACTTCGAAAGAAATTATAAAGTGTAGGCACATGCCACCTAATTCATTTCATTCACAATGATGCTTTTGATGAATGTTGGATCAGGGAAGCTCAAGAGGAGTTAAAGGAATGAGAGGATAATGCTGCTAGAGATGCTTTACAAGAATTAGGTGTGGCCTGTGATAGTGTTGCAAATGCTTCAAATTCTGAACCTGAAGAGGAAGTGGTTACGATCGATTATCCATTGGAAGTTAATGCAAGAAGGGATGCACTAGCTAGAGCTCTGTACGAAGTACATAAATGCAATGGAGCTGCAAACATGGAAGAGGATTCATTTTGAATTCAACGTTCTCCTGTTTTGTTGTGTTGTTCTATGTGAAAAAGTGTTGTTAAAGTATTGATACGTTCAATTAAAACGTGAAAGACATGTGTAGTGGAAAACGCAAATTTTTAAGACGTGTCTTATATTACTGAGACATGTCTTATTTTGTAGAATGGAAAAATGAAAAAAATAAGACATGTCGTAAATACGATGTGGCATCATAAAATAGTGTCATATAATTATATGACTGTCATAAAATATGCATGTAGTAGAAAATCACTCTAAGATATAGACACAAAATGGACAAGTTTTTTGGCAGGCATTTCATAAAATTGTGAAGCGGCTTTTCAGCCAGAGCAACTTAGTCATAGGCATGCACAACCAATGTGGTCCAGTGAATACTTCTGCAACCTTAGACGACCTGAGTGTGCCCTGACACCTGAAAATCAGGATTGGGGCTCTTGGAGCTTTCACTGAACTGAACTGAACTGAACTGAACTGAACTGAACTGAACTGAACTGAACTGAAGGACTAGGAATTCAGACACGTCTTCTGCTGAAGACTTGGGCTGGGAAAAAGACATGGAAACCTGTTTCTGATTTCTACCACAACCGATTCCTAACCATTATCACTATATAAGCTAAGCTCAATTCCAACCACAAGAAAATCACGTGTGGTTGTGTATTATCCCATGGACAACTACTCATGAGAATATTACTTTACAGGAGCCAAAGATAATGGTGCAAGCAGCCGCAAGTTGAAAATCATAGGTAGACAAAATTTACAAGCACGATCCAAGAGATCATCGGTTAACCTATTGTCCAATTATCTCATTGATGGTTTTCGATAGTACCACTTAAGAAAAGAATGTTATGTGACCGTGACATCTTTTCATCAACAAATGAAAAATCAGGGCTCGAAATTAGAAATTAGGCTAGCCAACAAATTTACCTGTAAAAGTTCAATCATATACAAACTTATCGGATTTACATTAAAAACCACGTTTTTTTACTAGACTTTTTGCCTGCATCTATGCGTCTAAATCGGATTTTTAAGGGCCTAACCCCCCTAATTTCGAACCCTGTGAAAAATTCAAGTCCAGATGACTTCATTGCTTCAGGAGGACTTTGTCTCTTTCTCTTGCATTTACATTCCGCCCATGAGGCATCAGCATACATGAGCACTCCTATATCTTAGCACAACCAACTCCGCTGGTACACACCCTCACCTTACGCATGTGTTAGCTCAGGCTATGAACCATAACATGCTCAGTATTTGAATCTTCAATCAGTAGCTCTGCTCAATTATCTTCCTACAAATGGCTTTATTCATGCTTTAAATCCCTTGGCATAGCTACATCTACCTGCTCTGTAAGCGAATCTGTGCATTAGCTTCATTCATCCTTTAACTCGTCTCCTTTATTGGCCCAAATACACTTCAACATCTAACCTTTGGCTTGTGCCTTCCAGAATTATCAGATTAAAAGAGCGTGCTGAAGTTAAAGAGAAATTGATGCCCTCTGCATATGCAAGATTTAGCTGGCTATTTGGCAAAGACGTTGCTCTCAGATAATTTTCTTTTGTCACTAATCTGGATAAGCCAGTCAATGAATATGGCAGTTTGTCTTTATGGTTTACAATCCATGTTAACTAGGACAAAGCAGCAAATATAAAATCAGATCAGGTGTCGAATCATACAACAAGAACATGAAGAATCATAGGGCACTTTACCAATCAAAAATATACCCTAACAATCTACTTTCACATATGGCCAATGCGAGTGCGACATTTTAAAAGCACCACTCAGCATTGCACAAGCTTAGCATGCTGCTCCTTTAAGTCTAGGCATGGAAAGTAAGGAAGCTTCTGCCCCATGTTGAGAAGCAAAACAAGCTGCAAAAAGCAGAGAGATGTTTAAGTCGTTTAGAGAAATGTGCATGTAAAATAGGTTACCCAATTCCATGTTCACCAAACATTGCTAGAAGCAAACTTGGTGTTGAGTGTGGCATCTTTCTTTTTCTTTTCTTTTTTTTTCTTTTCTTTTCTTGGAAGCAACAAATCCTGCATATGCATACAAGCCTTTAGCTGAGTTGTCCAAGTACATAGATATACAGATAAACATTTAATAACCTTTAATAATAATGGACCCTTGCACACTGCGTTGTACTCCTTTTTCTGAAGGAAAGATGCAGTATTTGCCCATCCTTTGTTACAGAAAGAAATATGTATCATAAGCTCTCGTGGAAAATATACGTGAAGGTCTCTTGGCCAAGATATCAACATCTTCAATATTACTTATAGGAGAATTTTAAAAAACTTCAATGGATGAGTTCTTCAAGACCAACTAGAGTTCAAATA
>JAANSK020189767.1:0-14655 GCA_011763485.2 Isoetes engelmannii
AGAACTCAAAAGGCACCCTTTGACTATGTCAGTGGCGCACTCTTAAGGTTTTGGCTGTTTGGTATGGCAACTCAAGAGGCCCCCTTGACATTGTCAGTGGCGCACTCTTAAGGTTTTGGTTGTTTGGTTTTTCACCCTTGACCCTGTCAGTGGCGCGCTGTTAGTTGGTTTTGGATTCTAAAGCTAAGCTGGTTGTGATGTTAATTTATATGACCAAAAGTTGGATGCATTCTGGTAAGAAATCCTTTGTTGATAGAATGTAAAAAATGGCCTTGTGATTGGCATCATGGTATCACATTCAAGAGCTATGACCTTGTAGGTCATGGTAACGAGAATGATGGCAATTCCTTAGAAAGCATATCATACATTTTCTAGTAGGAAGCATATCATATATAATCAATTCTGCTTAAAGCAAGATTTCAGTAGCAAGCAAGTGAAGTGAAGCAAGTGAACTGCATGACATAGCATTATATATACTTGAGGTTCTAAATGAGCGTATTCAATTGCTGAGCCCTTAGTATTCATGGTCTACTTATTTTTCAAGATTGTGTAATATCATCATTACTGCAAAGGCTTTTCCCTTGAAAACCTTTTGAGGCAGGGGTTTTTAAATCCTAGTAGTAATGGTTATACTAGACCATTGTGTGGGTCCCATGACCTCTTGGTCTTTGAGGACATCAACACATTTATTCTGTTCTGTTCTGTTCTATTCTGTTCTGTTCTATTCTATTCTATTTTTCGTGGATGATAAAATTCAATGTAATTCAAATCAATTCTGACTACCAAGTTTGAAAATTTTATTTTTGTGGTAATGCGTCTTGATTCTTTGTGACATGTTGACGTGTCATTTTTTTCTCAAACTGCCATACTCAATTGTTGTTGTCCTAATTTTTCACCACGTAGGAACTTTCATGTCCGAAGAATCACTTTCTTGATAAGGGTTATGCCAGTTTCATGTACAGGGTGATAGAAAAACCTATATGTACGCCCTCTTCAAATGCAAAACCCCTAGCATACAATAACTGAATGTTGCTTTGGCATAACCTCTCTCAATTTTGTACTTCATTTCAGCATTAAAATCCCCCTCCTATACGATCTTAAAAAATATAGTTTCTACATACTTATCGTGTATTTGCGATGTACTCTTACCATGAAGAAAATCTCTGTCTGAGTAATGAGTGTAGAAAAAACAAGACCAATCATCCGAAAAAGTCCCTGTAAGGAATGAGGTTTGGATTGGGCCATATATAAGAAGAAATTTAAGCTTATTGCAAGGAAATAAGATTGCTCCATCGTTGGAAGACACATCCCGATGCTCCTCGAGAGGTATGACTATTATTTTTAAAGCCTGGGATTTGAACCCAGAAGATAAAATTAGTTATCTATCTCCTGCACTCTACTAGCCTCCAACACTAAGCATTATGCGTCCTAGGATCTCATTCTAAATTCTCTACTCCCCTATATTATGCTAAACCTTTACCAAAAACTAGCAGCCAAAAACCAGAATTTAAGGGCTCTAAAAAAAGTGAGGCATGTGCCTTGCATTGTTTTAATTTAAGAAGGGGCTCAACATGCAACCTTACTGCATGCATGCATTGCAAGCACTGCGTGCATGCAAGCCGGGAGTGCATGCAATGCGTGCATGCATGCATGCAAGGAGTGCATGCAATGCATGCATAAGTAAGCACTGCGTGCATGCAGGCCGGGAGTGCATGCACGCACCAAGGACTGCATGCAATGCATGCATACGTTGTTTGCACATGCATCGTGCATGCCAAATCTTGCATGCACCAAAGGTTCCGAGCCCAAACAATTTGAGAATACAGTGCGCGTCCTAGAAATACTGTGTATAAACACACAAACAGATACACCAACATAATCATATGAAAACCTTAGCAAATTCACCGTATTACTATACGCTTTGCGCAATGAACTATTTTTGTGATATTTTATGTAACATCGTTCATAATGATGCAGTAGATCAAATGTCTTCTTTCATGTTCTCAAATGTGATGCATAAAATCGTCCATGTTTCTTCATACAAGTTATACATCCGATTCCATATGCCAAAGAAGAAAACATACGTTGAGTTGAGTTAGGTACCTCCATGCACATTCCAATTCAGGTACAAGTATACTGCGAAAGAAGGTTGATCTCTCGTATCATATGGTTTGATTCCCTGCGAACTATGCACCCTTTCCATTATGTGCAAGGAATGAGCAAAAAACGAGCACTGTTTTTCCTTGTGTATACATACATGGAAGCCCTAAAAATGAACTTCTCATGGCAGGACCTTAAACCGCCACACACAAGGCCACGGGTTAAACCTGGTCAATATCGGTCTAGTAATGGAGACCTTAAAATTCCATTGCCCCGAGGTCACATGTTCAAATCTGGCCAATACCGGTCTAGTAATTGAGACTTTAAAATTTCATTGCCTCCATGTCATGGATTCAAAGTATGATCAACCGGTCCTGTGGTAGAGACCGTAACCTGCCATATGTAACGGATAATCACATATAAAGCAAATCCTATCACAGAATTGGAATGATCGCACCTAGGTAGTGCCTTGGCTTCCATATGATATGTAGACTGAAGATTAAGGGCTTAGAAGGCAAGGACATTCCAAATTTACAAGACACACCTAGCCTTCAAAACAATATAAGCGTTATATTTTTTCTTTCACTGTATGTAAAGGACTCGGCATGCTCAACAGTTTTAGCATTTAGTCTGTTTGAAATGAGTCATTACGAATATCAGAAGTTACTTGTACAATGCTAACATTCGTATCCAGCATTCTCAACCATTGCATATTCCTATAAAAAACTAAATTAACTACAGACCATTGCATATTCCTATGAAAAAAATGAGGACTTCCCTTCTTACTTTTTAATTTAAAAAATGCTTTAAAGTTGGGGGTTTAGTGCAGCTTTAAAGATGCATTCAACATATATAAGATGTAGAAGCTCATGACTACGACTGAAGTAGGCAGCTTCTTTTGTATTTATTGTAAACATAGAGTTTTGACTACTTTAACTTAGTGTTACTTTCTTCAACTTTGTAGCCGGCAATCTATATAGTTGAAAATGTGTAGACGACTCGACTCTCTGTAGCCCAAGGAAAAACATTATCTTGTGTTTTCTTCATATCTCCATTTTGAATTGCAATCAAATTTTATTTTTTGTTAATTTGCATGCAAAGGAATGTCCATGATTGCGCTCCGAAAGATACCACCCACAAAACTGCTTGCGAAGTAGTTTGGCAACACGAGAACAACATTGAAAAGGCATCATGTTGGAATCCTAAAGATTTCAACAATATGCCATGAATGAGCATTAAAACATATGGTACAAAAAATGTTTGAGTTGTCTTAAGGGGAAGGATCTCTTAAGACCTATGATTGAAACGATGTTGATATATTCAATGCCAAAATGAGATGTTGAGAATGTTTCTCGGTATTTGAGCTATGGTGCCGCTATTGTAATTAAAAAGAAGGTGCAATCATCTAGATATATCTTGCTATAGTAGCAACATCCTCACTTTTTCTCCTTTTTAATGTGCAAATTATGCACTTATGGACTTGTATATAATGGCATTCATGATAACAACAAGGAAACAGGGGACCCCTTCAGCTCCGGAAGAGAAACTGGCGGGCTCGATTCCGCTGTGCAGGTCATTTAACAGGTAATGCAGTGTAAAAAATTTCTTTCTCCCTTGTTTCCTTGTTGTGTTGGCATGGACCTGGGTCGCGATTCCAGGACCCGCTGCCGGCTCCGCCGGTCGCGGGAGCCCCTGGAATCGGCTCCCCAGCTTCCATGCCACACAACATGATGAGATATCCTTGTAATTTTAATGAAGTAATTTCTAGCTTTAAAGAAGGAAGCATACCTAATTGTTCATGAAGTTTGCAAAGAATATTTAGTAGCTCAGCAGGTCTTATTCCATGAAGTCTTTACTAGCAGGCCAAAGAATAGAATAGATATTTTAACGTCCACGAAGGCGATGAGAATAATGGGCTAGATCCTGCTTATAATAATTTCAATGGCTTATGCATCTTCGATAAGCAAACAGAAAAAAGGAGTTGTCTCTGGGAGAACTTACTTATCAACACAAAAGACTGCCTCTGTTAACTACACAGACAACGTTGTATAGGTTTTGAATCTGCTAGAGTAAACGTTTGCCAGAAAAGAGTACTTGGATATGATGTTGTTCATGAAGGCATGGCAATACCTGCCCCATTGCCCCATTTTTACTTTCTCAGGGAATTCAAAATTTCTTATGTTTGCAGCATGCTTTTGTGACTTTGCGGAGCCTATGCGTAGATATTACTGTATGCTTTCCACGCAATTAAGGTTGTCAAAATAAGTTTGTCCATGCAATAACTGGGCACCTAGCAAAAACTAATCAGATACACCATGTACATTAATAAAGACTGGATATGATACTACAAGAGGTCACATACAACTCCACAAATGTGGCAACTCTATGCACTGTTTATGAACACCCAAACCATTGCAATGCAATCCATCTCTTCAATCTCAAAGAAAAATAACAATCAAAGCGATCAAAATCGGAGACAACACAGAGCTTTAGCAATAAAATAAATTGCTGCAAATCTTTCAGTAATGTAGTCCTATATAATTCAGTTTGGATGAAGAATCTATGACGTGTCAACAACGGGTGGGTTGCTTCAGACATTTCTTTAGTCCTAGCCCAGTTTTAGTATCATATTTATGATAGTTTTTATTGAGCAATAGGCATTCTTGAGCATTAAGTTCTCCTGCCCATAAGATAGATATTGAATCATATTCCTTGATATGGCAATAACCAATGATCAAACGACTTGCTTGTATTGACAATCATCTTATGCGTTAGCTTTAAATCATCACTGCACCCTTTTCTTCTTCCCATCTCCCAGTTTTTAGTGTTTCTCTGCGCCTTTTTCTTCTTCCCATCTTCTAGTTTTTAGTGTTTCGACCATGTCCTGAAGGTACCCACTTAGCCATTTGGGCATGGAAGAAAGACTACTCCAGCAGATGAGACAAAATAAACACTAGTAGGAGGATTGAGATATTGTTCTGTGAACCCTTCAATTCTATATTTATAGCAAAAGATTAAACACCTGATGCACAAATTAATATATTCATTGTCTATTGTACCTCATACTATCGTTTTGAGAAGAAAGAGTAAAGAACATAATAACAAAATTGCAATAGCTGGTTTTGAACCTAGCAAGAAAAATGGCAATAGATGGTTTTGAACTCTAGTCAAGAAATGCATGAGTTTTAGACCAAACACCCTAGCCAACTTGCTTACCAATGTTCCATTAGTAAATGATATTAACAAATAATGATCATTTTTTTGGAATAAGACGAGATATTAGGAGTCCGGTATCCCTCCCTAAATTTCAACTTAAAATAATAATGGGATGAATTCCAACACTGACGGCTTCCCTCCGTAATCTGTCTAGAGAGCATGCCAAGCTCATAAGGCCACAATGCCGAATCTAGCTCCCTTTGTTTTTCCCAGGCCGCGCTTCATTCCTACTGCTACACAATATGGTAAGTAGCTTCCCGCACAAGAGCATCAGGTTTCGATGGGCGAATTACTCCAAGCAAACAGTTGCTTACAATTTGGACTATGCTTTGTAGCTTGGGTTATGACCTTGGCAAGCATGGAGCTATGAATATAAAGTTATGAGATTTTTTTGTCTTATGAAGTACTTAAATATGTCCCTTGGTTCATGACCTTGTGGAGATATCTTTAAGAAGACAATAATCTTAAGATAAGTTGTGGATGTCGATGTGGAGCAGGAAAGGCCACAGATAAACTAATATGTTGTTGTAGCCTTGGCCATAGACAACTCTACGTCATAAATTTTTTTTTTGAAGACATCAAGATAACTCTAAGACAAGTATGCCATGAAAGAGTCATGATATAAAGATAAAAAGATAAAAGTTATGAGTTAATGCAAGAAAAGGTTGTCAACAAATGGAGCCTTTATTGCATAAAAAATGCAATAAGGGCACGTGTCTACTTTAGTAGCAAAGGGGGCCTTTATTGCATTAAAAGTCAATAAGAGCACGTCTCAGTTACATAAGGGCATGTTGGTTGTGTTACTTTATACCATATTGTTTTTTTTAATGGTTTATGAAGTCCACCCAAAACGTCCATGCTTAATGTGTTGCACATGTTGATTGTTACAATTTTTGGACTATCTTCCCACACCGAAGATACTCATGTTTTCTTGGATGCTCCTTTTGAGACATATAACATATATATGTATATTCTAAAGGACAATGGGACAAGTAGTGGCATGAGAATGGGGTTTTGATGGAAGATTTGTGTTTTAGGTTGGCTAAATTATCTCTTAGATCCAAAACATCTTCCAGGACAATCTCTCTAGTGTGCCTTTGGTGATCTCTAAATTAGATGCTTCCGTTGCCACTAGGGAATGGGTGTTAAGGGTTTAATCCTTTAGTTGTTTGGGTTTCTGCTGCCCTTGGTTTAGCCTTGGCTAGCGGGAATGAGACCTTTAAAGCTGCTTAAAAAAAATTTCTAGCCCCATTCCAATAGTTCTATAGTTTAAATGTTTGGCAATGAAATCTCATTCTGTGTAGTTGGTGGTTGAGCGTCCTAAGTCTAAATCCTTCTTCCTTGAATGAGCGTCAAACTGTCATTTTGCAATGTCATGATGATCTCTTTTCAAATAACATTCCCCAAGCTTTGCCTCCCAATGTACCGAGGATCACATGATTGATATTTTTTGTGGGAAAGTCCCTCTTAATCAAGCTCCTTATCGGAGAATGCATGGCCAACAAGAGGAGATTAGGCGCCAACTTGATGAGTTTCAAGCTGGATTGATCCGCCATAGTTCTTCACCTTTTGGGCTCCAGTCTTGTTGGTCAAGAAAAAAGATGGTTTCTGGCATGTGTATAGATTATCATGCTTTGAATAAGATCACCATCAAAGATAAGTTCCCTATTCCAAGGGGGGATGATCTATCAACTCCAAGGTGCCTCAGTTTTGAGTCGTCTTGATTAAATCTGGGTATTGGGCAACTTAAGGTTGCGCCCGAAGATGTTCATAAGACCATGTTTCAGACAACCTTTAGAAATTATGAGTTTTTAAGTCATGCCATATGGACTTACAAATGCGCCAGCCTCTTTTGTGAGGCTAATGATGCGTATATTTGAAGATGTGCATGGTGCATATGTCGTAGTTTTCTTTGATGACATACTAGTTTTTAGTAGGTCCGAGGAGAACCATTATTTGCATTTACAAGAGGTCTTCCATCGACTATGGGAGGAGTCTATTACTCTTAATCATAAGAAAAGTGTCTTTTTCCAATCGGAAATTGAATATTTGAGTCCTATTGTTTGCACTGAGGGTCTTAAAGTGGATCACAATAAGGTACAAGCAATTGTGGATTGGTTGGTACCTGTTATGGTTGCGGCATTGGGCTCGTTTATAGCTTCAGATCTTTATTTATTGCTTTCCATAAAATCATACTCATCAATTCACTTTCCAAGTGCTAAAGGATGCCATGGTTAATCCTCCCATTATGCATTTGCCAAAGTTTGGGCTACCTTACTTGTTATGTCTTGATGCAAGTGGTACAAACTTTGGGTGCAGTTTGATGCAGGATGGTCATCCTATTGCTCATGGAAGCTAGACGTTTTCTAACTCAAAAAGTAGATACAGTTATATGATAAAGAATGGTGGTGCTTCATGCTTTGAAAGTGTGGCGACACTATCTATGAGGGTCAAGGATTCATATTTTGACTGGCCACAAAAGCGTTAAGCACATAGTTTCACATAAAACACTATTGGTAACCAATTAAAATGGGTTGCTTTTATGCAACAATTTGATTTTTCCATGGACTATCGTTCCGGTACAGAGAATGTTGTGGCGGATGCTTTAAGTCGACGTTATGCGGTTAGTTCTCTCTCTATAATACAATCCAACCATTTGGAGGAAATGAAGCTATTGTATGCAACTAACCATGATTATAAGGATATTTGGTTATTGGCAAAGTGGCAATGCTTATAGGTATAAGATCGTTAATGGGTTCTTGTACAAAGGTCCAAAGCTTTGCATTGTTCATGCCTTTAGACCGCTTATTCTTAGGGAGGTCCATGATGCACCTGGTGCTGGGCATCATGGTGTGGGGGCCACCTTGGCAAAGATTGAACCCTACTTTGCTTGGCCTGGATTGCAGAGAGATGTCCTATTGCATGTTCGTCATTGTGGGACTTGCCAACGGATGAAGAAAGCAAACAAAGAAACCTTATCGTGTTCCTTTATAACCTATTTCGGAAGCGAAGTAGGAGCAAATCACTATGAATTTTATTGTTGGTCTTCCCACAAGTCCTCGCAAAAGTACTGCCATTTGGACGGTTGTGGATTGTTTAACTAAGCAAGCACATTTTATTCCTTGTTCGGATAAGTTAACAAATTATAGTGCCATTACACTTTTTTTTTCTATTAAAGAGATATTCAGGTTACATGGGTTGCCTAAGGTTATTATCACTGATCGTGATACTAAGTATATAACGAAAATTCTGGAAGGCATTACTTATGCAGTGGGAACTGAGTTAAGGTCTCCACTACATAAACTGATGGACAATCCGAGGTGGTGAACAAGGTTATTTGTTCCATCTTAAGAGGGTTTGTCAAGGAACATCAAGGTCATTGGAAAGAGTATTTGCCTATAGCTGAATTTGTATACAACAACACCTATTAGTCTACCATAAAGATGACCTTGTTCAGATGATCTATGGTCAGCCTGTGCGAAAGCCACTCTTTTGAGCGTGTAAGGATGTTCCAGCTGCTGATGATTCAGTTATTGAGCATAAGGATCTCATAGACTTTCTTCAGGCTCGTATTTGAGACGCTCAGGCTTCTTTTGCCAACAAATCATCTAAGTTGCGGCTGCCAATGGTTTTTAAGGAATGAGATTGGGTATGGATGGGGATCCATAAAGGTCACTTTAAGAAAGATGCACGCAAGAAAGATCTTAAGTTGACATCCATTTCCATGGATCATTTCAAGTTACAAGTGGTCAATGAGAGTGCATATCAATTATGATTGCCTCAATGTTAGAAAGTTATGATATAGTGAATATATTATTCCTAAAAGCTTATCAAAGTGAAGACTTACCTCAAGTTGGGAGGTTATGCGAGCCAAAATTGATTGGTATTTCCAAAGTTCTAGAATCGGAAAACAATTTTGGAAGAAAATTCCACTAGTGGTTCAAGACAATATTTGGTAAAGTTTGCTCATAAGCCTTTGGAGGACACTTCATGGGTGCGTAGCAATTTATTGGAGGCCCATTCGGATATTCTGCAAGAGTATAAGGACCGGAGGGAAGCTGAGGGAAAAAAAAAAAAAAAAAAGCTGAGGGACAAAGAGATGTCCAAGAACAAGCTTCTACTAGCCGGCCTAAGAGAGGGCCAAGGAAAGATTATGCTTGAATGGCTAAAGGCATTTAAAGAACTCTTTTGCAACAGTCTGCTGCAATGTCAAGAAGGAGGGAATGATATATGCTAAAGTCGTGGCATAGACCTTTGGGCCTTTTGTCCAAAGGGGGATATGTTCCTTTAGTGGCAAAGGGTGGCAAGCTATATAGTTGCTCGGGGGAGAGCTCAAGCATAGTTGTGCTTTGGCTGCGAGCTCATGGTTGGGTGGAGAGATAGCTTGCCACATCACGTGTTCATTTCAAGTGTGTCCGTGGATTGTTTCTATGCTCTATCTTCCCATTTCGGTGGACTTTTCCTCAATCTGGTGTACAAAAAGTGTACTAAATTGGCACAAAAATTTCGCAAGGATCATTCGAGCAAAAGCGTCTCCCAATCCAACTTTATCCTGTTAAAATCACAAAAGTTTGATTAGGAAAACGTCCACAGAGTTTTCTTACTATACGCTCCCTTTTTTTTTTTTATCTTCCACAATCAATCAAGAGGGCAATCCGGTCATGCCTGCTGCAATTTGGATCAAATACCCCAAACACCACAGATTTCGGCGGTTGCAATTCAGAATTGAATACACATGATTTCTCCTCTTATCAGAGGCTTGTGTGCTTCCACAGTTGGCTACCCAGCTCTTCTTCGTGCTGTGAAACCATGTGCCGCTAACAGATCGATGACCCTTCAGTCAGAAGCCAGAAGCTTCGGCCTGGGTCAAGATATGCAGATTCCCTTTTTTTCTATAGGAAACTCTATTTTTGCATACAACTGTCTTTTGCAGCGACAGTATAAGGTATTTTTTGTACAAATTTTGCCCGCTAAGTTAGCCTCATACCGCCTTAAAGCAACCCCATTGTCATCGATCACTTATATCTGTACAGTTTAAAAAATGAAGCTTGGAGGGCAATGCACAGGTTAACTTGGAGAAACCTGATGCCTCCAAGTGAGTTTCTCCAAGTTTCCAAGTTTCAAGTTTCTTGGAGAAGTGATCGCACTTGGAGAAATAGGACCTTAAATCAACTTGGAGGGCAATGCGCAGATTGATATATTCTCCTTGAACAATTGAAAAGTTAAAGAAAGTTAATTTAAGATCTTGCATTTGCACTTTGCTAGATTACCAAAATTATTGTAAGCTCTTGCATTTGCATTTTGCCAAATTACGAATGTATATGGTTGCACCAATGCCAATGTAAATGACTATATAATTGATAATTATGGGGTCAGATTCACTTATGAAGGTTTGGCATTTAAACCTTTACAAAATAACCCCAAGACATTTGTTGTGACTTCCTATAGTTAAGACCTCCTAGAATTATTATGGCTATAATAGCTAGCTACTACTAAATGTATATGCATTTCAAGGGTAATCCTTACTTTAATGTATAGTCAGACTCTAGGATCGTGGTCTATTTGAGCATTATTGTCAAGAAATCAACTATGTTGCACTCTACACAAACAAGCATGCGCTGCATATGTAAAACATGTCCAAAAACAAAGCTTGAATTATAGTCTTCAATGCTATAATAGAAGTGCCACTAGTCATTTGGCATTCTTTCATTGTAGTACAAGATTCTTTTATTGTAGTAGTAGTACTACACATTGTCGGGTTTAAGATAGGTAGGTAGGTAGGTAGGTAGGTAGATAGATAGATGAAATTTAACGTCCATGAGAAACCTTGAGGTTCATTCTTTCATAAAACCTTGAGGAATCTTAAGGATTCTTAGGAGTTAATGCCTTCTATAGAGCAAATAGGTGGATTTTAGAAGAAATAGATGGCTTCAATATCTTAAGAGCACTCACCACTACCAGTCACCACTAGAAAAGATTGTTTCTACAAATCAATATTAAGCTAGTCTTCAAGAATCTCGAGAATCCTTCACATTATTCCAACTTCAGACAGTCATTGCATTATCAGAGGTTGAACGTTAATAGTGGGTACAACCATACAGATTTGGAACTAAAGAAATGTAGGCTGCCACGATAAATTTCTTGTATTTCCAATGCTTTAACTACGTCAACATTATTCAGGATTGTTTGAAGTTGTCATAAACCAGCACTAGCCATATCAACATCACGATGGTAAGAAATGACTACTGTAGCAAAACGCTACATCAATCCATGCACATTATTGGACATCAATCCATGCACATTATTGGTTAAGAAATTACCTCTTGACCCACATTGCAAATTCTTGTTGCAACACGTTTACTTTCTAGCAATCCACTATCTGCCACACGGCACGGGGATTATAGGTCTTTGTTAAGGTGCTGCCTTGTTCCCTTGGCTCATATTGATTAACGTGCTAACATGGCATAAACTTTTTTGATGCAGTGCAAAACATGAAGCTATTTATACCATAGTCTACAACATATATCAAAGGTAGGAGCAATAAAAGTACGAGTTGGTTTGTATGTAACATATGTAGCCGTGGATTCTGTTCTAGAAAATGCATTTCCAAGGTTGAAATTCAGTTGTGCAGATCACAAATTCATGCACTCCGTAGACAGTGCATTCTTTTCCTAAATTGATTCATTAACATTCATACGACTGAGTGGTTGTAAACACGTCAATACTTAATAGATATAAAAGTTAGGAGGCAGCAGTATGTGCTTCTCACCGGCGTCTCCTGAATTGCTAATCTAAATACATAATTATGAAGAGAAATTCTAGTCAATACCTTTGCTCACACCTCAACATACTGACTGCACAGGTTTGTATTTGCCAGCTAAAGGTTTTCTAAGGACTGCTTGAAGGAAAACAAGGCAGTGCTTCTTTTATGATATTTTATGTGCTTCCTCTGCAACAGCACGTGCCTTGAAGTCTGTATTTATATGTTGCTGGATTTCAGTAAACATTCAATGATCTGCATTTCAAACAAACATAAGTCCAAATGCCAAGCAAGATGAAGCAGACACCTAAAGAAAGACCAGCACTCACCAGATGCATGCATGGCATTCTATGTTTTTTGGCAACTAGGATTGATCATCCTACTGGTATCTGATGGCTATGGTGGTTGCAACAGGTAGGTGCAGAAAACATTTTGACACAAAACAAAATAACCCTTCAAATCAGAATATGCACAGCGAGAAGAAAATAAAAAGAGAAGAAATGTGCCATACATATGCTAAGCAAACAGCAGGCAGTAAGAGGTAAGGAAACATTGAAGCTGTTGGAAGAGCTAGACTTTGAAAAAGATGTCCACTGCAAACCACCTCTTCAATCTGCAAGGAAAATAAAAATCAGAGCATTAGCATCAAAACAATCAAAATTGGAACAACACTATTCTAAACAATAATCAATAGCTGGATCAGCCTTACATGAAACTACATCAGCATTACTCAGGATTATTTCATGTCAAAATTATTATAGGGTTCATGAACCCTAAAAATACCCTAAAATACAAAACAACAAATCTCTTCCGCCGATGAAGACAAAGAATCAGCGCCTTTAACTGATTTGGAGATGGCAGAGATAAATGGACGGACTAAAGTTTAGAATTCCGGTGGCCTACCAGAGTAGATCGGAGCTAGAATAGGCCAAAGACATGGCGGGGCTTTGTTTTATGCCTTCAAATTTGGCCTTTGATTCTATCTGTCATCATGCTGCGAAGCCAAACAAAACAGAGCAGAGAAATTTGGAAATTGAAGCCAAAATAGAGCAGAGCAGTGTAGTTGAATCCCCAAAAATAACGACCGGTAAGCCCAAGAACCTGCAAACATGCCCGATTTACAGGTTGAATCGCTTGCAGCGAGGCAGATCTGCTTTGTTATGCCATGGATTTGTTTCAAAGTTTTCAAAAATTTCCATCAGCAAAGCGACGTAGTCGTGGACTTTTTTTTGAAGACTTTGTCAGTGTTCCATGGGACAAAATTTTGCCCCTGACTTCCAAGTTCACTGCCTGCCCCATTTCCCTGCTCCAAATTTCTGGCTTGGGTGCACACGTGGCCCAGAAAATTGCACCAAGAGTCCAAAAGGGTGGAGGACCCTTCTGGCCTCCTGGACCAGGTTGCTGCCGGTTGATCTCTCTCACATACTTGCGGAAGACCTACCTACTGCAGGCCATTCTGAGGAAGCGACAGGCCTTCGTTCCAGCCAAGAACGGGTCGGGTTGGGCTTGCTGCATAGAAACTCTGCGCAAAAACTAACCTGACTCTAAAGCTCCAGTCAGGTAAAAAATCAGGTCAGAAATCTGCACATGGATCCCTTAACGTCTAGCCACTAGGCAACATCTAACTCGACATGTGACCACACCACACTATATTGCTGGGTTGGGCCCTGCCCCAACCACTTTACACGTCTAGCCACTAGGCAGCATCTAACTCGACATGTGACCACACCACGCTATATTGCTCGGTTGGGCCCTGCCCCAACCACTTTACATTGCACTTGTGGGTTTTTAAGACTTAATAGTTCTAACCTTAGATATAACCTGGCAACAAACAACTAGGCATTGACCTAGTTTACAGATAGAGCTCAACCACTTTACATTTGTGGGTTTTTAAGACCATAACAGTTCTAACCTTAGATACAGACATCGGAAAACAGGGGGTTAGTCTCCTAAATTTCCGGAAGGAATCTTATTTTTCGGTTTGAGTTTTTGTTTGCCGGCAAAAAAATTGTGGGGTTTCTGTCAAAATCCGGTAAATATTCCTTAACTTCTATACAAAATCCGGTTGAGCGTAAGACATACCGGCAAATTATCTGGATAGAGCTCTTGGGGATTTCGAAGCCTGCTTAGATATAACCTGGCAACAAACAGCTAGGCATTGACTTAATTTACAGATATATTGTAGCTAGGCATTGACTTAATTTACAGATATATTGTACCGCAAGGCATTGCCTTTTGGCCTTGCAAGTTCGAACATGACACCAGGTAGATGCACTAAATTAATAAATTTTTGCTTGTGACAAAAAACCCACCAACTTGAAGGAGCATCTTCTAAAAGGTCCCACCCCCACGAACCTAAAAAGACCATGATCTCTCCAACTCGCGGTATAAATGGAAAAAAAAAAAAAAAAAGACCATGATCTAAAAAGGACAAAGTCCTTTTGGGACAGCCACAACCCATAAAATTGGAATATTACAACTAACCAAGGGCCAAGTTGTTGTTAATGTGAGAAAGGAACGATTCAAACATGGGTGTATTCTGATATTTAATGACTTTTTCTTTCAATATATAGTCCTCT
>JAANSK020189878.1:0-14654 GCA_011763485.2 Isoetes engelmannii
TTAATATTTGTGACGCTAAAAGTGACGATATAGATGATGCAATTTTATCAACAGCTTCCGTCATTTATTTTGTCAAATTTTTAAAAAATATAAAGTGCGATTTTAAGCAAATAAATGATGAAACCAGTGACGTAGTTTGCTTATTCTCTTGTAGTGTATTCATATTATACTAGTTTATCTTCGTATCGATACATGTACTATTATTTGCTTTGCTTTGCTTCGAAGGTTCCCTCGAAGCTTTTATGTCTTCAGCTTTTTATAACTGATATTTTCATCTTTGCAGAGCCTGAGTTATTCCAAGGAGTCCACGAGCACGTCCAACTACATAAAATTATCACGTCCACGCCTGATAAAAATGGTATATAAAAATAGCGCAAATTGTTCGTCACGGCTCCAAGGAAGAACAAGGTGGGTGAACAGATTGGAATTATAATATCCATGTGGCAAGGTAGCACTGGTAAGGTTGACATAATATCCATGTGGCAAGGTAGCACTGGTAAGGTTGACGACGTTGTCATATGTCTAGTGGAAGCGTGCAGTGGATGACGGCATGTTCTTATTAAGTAGGAAAAAGGGACCATAGCGCTAAAGGTTATAGTTTGCCACTACGGTCTTATGATTCGTTAGAGACTGCTGATCTAAAAATACAATATAGACATTGTCCGTGGATTTTAGGCATGCAAAAATTATATGATTAATGACAAGAAACCACCAAACTGCGCCATATAAACATTGCTTCAGAAGAGATCTAAGCAATAGACTTTAAGCAATGATAGATGTTCATTCTTCCAAAAACTTAACGTGAAGATGAAATTTTGAGATTTCCGCCAATACCAGAGCATCCGCATGTCTTTCGTCTCTTTCATCTGCTATCTTCTTGAAAATGGTACGTTACATGAAGGAATCTGTTTTTCTTTTTGTTTTTGTTTTTTTTTTCCCCTAAACTTACGTAAAATATGAATATCAATGTCCGTCTTACCAAGTATAAGCTTGTGTTTACGAAAGGGGAAGAAGGGGGAAACAGGCATCAAAAGTTTCAATCACAAACATAATTTTGAATTCTGACAGTCTTTTTGGATGTGTTGCAGTCAAACATGCATATAGGCATTGCTGCTTTCACCCCAACATAGCATGAAATGTGTGAATATGTAAAACATAAGTGGTGACCCATAATATGGGCTCATGAATGTACCTCCAATTGAGGTCAAAATATGGAACTTATATTTGCAATTAAAACAGGACAATGAGAAATAATATAATTACAATATATAATAAGATTGTACCTTCTATAAGATGAAAGAAAAAATAGGAAGTTGTGGTTGGCTCCTGTGAATTTTTCCTTATGCAGCCTTCTCTTTATATTCACCTTGGCGGAGTAATAACCCAGATATGAAAGCTCCTATTAATGGAGTCAACCAATACACATAAAAATGCTCCCAGTTACTATGACGTTTGTTCACATATGCCCATCCAAAGGCCTGCATTCCACGTAAAAGCAGAACTCATTTTATCAGAAAGTAATAAGTAGCTACAATAAGAAACTTCTGAATTTACACTTCATAGTTTCTGAATAATGAACAACCTGGTTAAATCTAGGACGAATGTTTCATAGTTATCATAAAAAGCTCCTAAATCAAACCCATATGGACAACTCTGCTGCACCTTAGGAGGAGCTTTTACTTTCCAAAAAATATAGCTTATAACTCACTCTGGGCCACTGAAACAAGAACTTTGCATGCTGGTCTATCCACAAGGACATCAAATGAACTGGGAAAAAAGGTACTTACATTGGCAGGGTTCATTGCAGGTCCAGTATAGCCAGCTCCAAGAAGAATGAGGGTAATCGTTGATAAAACAATGAGACTATTTTGAATAATACTGTTTCTCGGTCCTTTAAATATCACTAGCATTATAAAGAAGCAACTCAAGCAGGTGAGCACTCCCTCTGCAATAGCTCCAGTGTGTAAATCTACTTTTAGCTGAGGACCCCCAAGAGTATGACTGTAAGAAGCTGGCATAAGCTCAAGAATTGACAATGCTCCAGCCACAGCTCCAACCATCTGAGTAGATAAAACTTGTGTCAGTGAAAGCAGCCATGGCTGAAAAACAATAGTTAAACAGCAATTATACTATTGAATATGGCTTCCTACAGCAAATACTATACAAATACTACACAGTAAAATTTGTTGAACATCATATAAGGCATAAGCTAGGGGTGGGTCGCCACTTACGGCGCCGGTCCTATTTGCGGACGCAAAAATCCTATTAGCGCACCTGGCAAAATCCATCCAAGGGTTCCAAAACGGCGGAAAAAAATACTTAGGGTAATAGGGTTTCCATTGAAGGCTCCAGCAACTGACCACAGTGGGCTCCGCCATAGCCGCTAAGGCTTCTGAAATCTGCTATGGAGTTGCAGCGGGGTCGTTCCGTTCTAGTAGATGGAGGTAGGCATATATTTGTAGTTGATATGCTAGAAATTAATCCTTATAAGACCCTGGCCTCTGATTCTCTTGAATACACTCCTGAATATGCACTTATCTGAAACAAGTGAACGGTTCTTTACTTCCTGCCATTCAGACTGACTATATTTACTTTGCGCAAAACCAGCTTGTTTACTTATTAACAAAGCCAGTTTTGAGGATAACCCGAAACCTGATATGCATCCACATTTCCTAAGAATGTCTTCAGACAGTGACTTCGTAAGTTTCTGATACTTGCCCTCAAAAACTTGCAAAGCTTGAAGAAAAGGCATAAAGACTTCCTCAATCTCAAAACATAAAAACATAAAAAAGTATTCATCCAAGGCACTAAACTGTAGGCCAGAGCTGTGAATGGCCGATTCAACTGAACTTATCACGTCTCCAAAGAAAATATTATTTAAGATAGATAGATAGATAGAGTGGAATTCCATATATCTCTAAGGGTTTTAGAGCCACATAATATTTACATTCAAGCCAAATCCATTTCTGAAGCAGATATACAAACAATTTAGTCTTTAATTCTTATCCCTGTGCTAATCAATATGGGGCCGGAAAGATCCGGCCCATAGTAATGCTATGGCCTGGCTGGTTCAATGCCACTGACAAGAAATTGGAATCCATCCATTGCCAGACAATGTTTGAGCAATGTGTTTAGTTGAAGTGGCTTTGTTTCTGGAATGTTTGGCGTGGCTTTGTTTCTGCAAAGTTTGGCTATGAAATTATGGTTTTTATCTGGGTGCCTCTTGGTCTTGTTGATGCTTATGTAAATTGTGCACGACAGTTTATCCTTTTAAACTGTGGTTGTTAATGGTTATCCTTATCAAGAGAATATGAACATGGCTTGCTCAGGTATCTCAATCAGAAAAGTCACGTAACTGTCCTTTGTAGATGGATGGGGGCTAGCCAGAGTGCTGGACCTCCAAAAATAAATGAAAAAGAAAATGTATGCTTATGCTCGCTTCAAGAAGAAAGCTTTGAATTCTTGGAGACTATGCACTGTAGAGCAAGTAGAAAACACAAAATGGTTTGCCTCTAGGCATTGCTGAGGTGTTTACCATTGTTGGGCATATAGAATTTTTCTATGATCATGCACTATGCTCTATTTTATGCAATGTTTGGGATCTAGCCTGTACCTGGCTAACATTGTGGTGTCGGAAAAATTTTCAGCAGTTTTTGGGTCAACATAATTAACAATATCACTAGTAGTCATGGAAATGGGCAATGGAAATCAAGATTTTACTGGCTTTTATCAGGCTTGATGGAGTTAAGCATTTGCTGCTGTGTTGCTATCAGTAAATGGTATGCATATAATACCATTGATACTCAAGATCATGATCGTAATTAAGAGGAAGTCCCATAGCTTTAACATCTCTGTCATGTGACATTCATACAACAGAACATCTCATTCAATGTTACCATTATAATCAAGTTGAGCTCATAGCAAAATCCTCCTTGCATAGAAGAATGAAGACATCCATGCAATGCTTCATGTAGACAAAGAAAAAGAATGGGTAGAGGAAATGTTACAGATTCAATGATGCTAAACCAGTTTCTGGCCATTTTGTAGCTTCAATGATTTAAATAACTTTAGTAGCATAGCAATTTAGATGGCCATTTATCACAGCCTCCAATGGCCACCCCCTGAGCTCTGGTGGTACCAACACACACACCCCCTCCCCCCCTTGCTTTAAAAAAAATTAAACCGGAAAGTTCACAAATATCACACAGACATATTGCAGAATAGCATCTGCATCACAATATCAAAATGCCCCCTCACAGATACTTTCAGCAATTTCACACCAAATGTAACACATCACAAGTTTAATTGCACAACATGTGTTGAGAAATCCTGTTAAATGGCTATAATTAAGAGAACCAAGAGAACATACCTGTGCTGGAAAGCGAAATGCAAGTTTGGAGAACTGAAGTCCACGAGCCTGTGTTGAAAAGGCCACAAGTGCTGCCGGATTGAAGCTTGCGCCTCCAAGTTTCTGGCTCAAGCTTGCAAAGGACACCACAAGGACAGCCACAAGTGCTGTTACCACACAAAGCCTCCCCAAACCCATCAGATGCAGATAGGAACCTATAACTTCCGTAACAGCCCCAATGCAGGATGTGAGAAAAACCCATAGAAAAGTGATACCGGCATCTGACAGCACTAGCTTCAAGTCCATCTTCTCGATTCTGGTATGTCCTCTAAAACTTTATGCCAGAAACCTCCAACTAGGGTTCATTTAAGCTCTAGAGGCATCAATTATCATCCTGCAGAATATAAATGAATAAGCCACAAGAAAACAAGAAGAAAAGATACTATACTGTGGCAAAAAGAAACTTACAGTGACTGTCAATGAAAAAAAATAAAAATCAATTGAATAGGTAGCAAATATGAAGAAAGAACAGAGACTCACAAGCTAAGAGGAGCGTTGAATCAGATGCATGACGGAACTGCCAAGGCGAAGCCGCTATGGCATGCAAAGCCCAAGTCGCACCTACCGTTCTCAAGAAAAAACAGGGGGACTTTGTGCATATTGCTAACTGTCAAGGGACAGCGACTTTCGAATCGTTTAGGAAATTTTAATCTGGCAAAGAACTTTATGCTACCCTTCTTAACCACAACATTGATCCTTTATCCTAAAATACATTTTTTTTTTAATAAACCATCTACCCCTAAGTTTTGATAAATTAACCATAAGGTTCCCACAATCTCAAATTAATACGAGATAACATAAGAAAAGGAATGGTGTGGCGTAGGTATTTGTAGTGAAAACCGTATGGGGGCTGATGTGGCGTTTGAGGTTTGAGTCTTGTAATGGTTGTTTTAAGATTTATTTCCACATTTAGGGTTTGAGTGAGGCTATTTTGGAGGAAGCCCGACAAGTGGTTTGTGGAGGAGTTCCACGTTTATTTGGTTTAGTTGGGGTTTCTATTTAAAGGCGAGATTTCTATTTGAAGCTGGGCATGGCGAAGAGCAGTGCAAGGCAACGCACGTCGGCCATGGCAGAGGGCTGCGAGTTTTCCAGATTCAGAGCTCTTGGGGACGATTTGAGATGCCGGAACAGAGATCTGCAAACTGTTGAGGATGAATGAGGGCAAGAAAAAGCAGGTAAGATGGTGTTTTTTTCTTGTGGCTTTATCCCATGCCCGCGGCCCTACCCATCCATAATTACTGTGCCGGATCTGGCTATGGCTCCAGCTCTTCTTTTCCTGTGTTTCCGACTCGCTCTTGTAGTTTGTTATACCCGTTTTTGGCATATAGTTTGTTTTACTGGTTTCTGCACAAAGAAAAGGAAAGATGCAGAGAACTATGGTTATGGCTTTTTTTGCAAGGCGACAACTGTTTGACAAGCAGAGTACGGCTATTAGTGATATCACAGGCTTGGGGATGCTCTGTCTGAAGTAAATCACCCATCATGTTACAGTGGCCTCTTTTTTGTTGTTTTTGGTTGTTTTTGAATAACTTGTATTTGAGTGAAAGGGTGGATAATGGGAAGGTTGAACAAACTATTCAGTGTCTGATTGGCTCTGGCATGGTAAGTTCATCCTTTATATTTTATTTCCTGTTTTGTTTTTTGGATTAGATGAGGAGCAGCAAGAACCCAATTCGGTTATAGCAGCAAAAACCTACTGAGCTATTTGTATGTTTTTTTGCTTCCTGGTTATATCAAGAGCAGGAAATTGGCAGACCCAATTCATTTACATCCAAGGCTAATCCTGAATCTCTGTAGTTGAAAGCAATGAATTTAGCTTCAGTGTAGTAGGCATATAGGCTTTGAACTTGTTATGTTCTTGCACATTTCAGATATCATGAATAACTTGAGAGATAAAAATGAATGGAGTCATATGGATTCCGCACAGCGGAGGGGGTTCGAATCCCCCGGCTCTTTCCTGCTCTTCATATTGTCATGTTTTATACGATAGATGTAGGGGCCAGGTGGCAGATTCTCTTGTGTTTGCGTGCATGTGCAGCTAAGGGAGGCGTTGACCACATGGTTGACTTATCAACCATTGCACATAATCATAGTCCTACGTGGAAAATCAAGTTTGGATCGAGCTTGACTTTCACGGATGGCTAGGATTCACTTAGAGGGAATCTTTGAAGGAATATCCTGGCCATCAATGGCTAGGATGTAGCGATAAGAAGGATGTAGCGAACCATATGCCCTTCATCAAAAAAAAAAGTGCAATTTGAAATTATTGGGTATATCCCAAGTTTGCACCTGGGCGTATCCCAGAGGCCGCAAGGCCATTTGATTGTGGATCCTGCGGGAGTAGGTCCGAATTTGCGACTGGGCGTATCCCAGGGGCCGCAAAGCTAGTTGAAGCAGTAAGTTCGGAATAGTCATGGAGGTAGTATGCTGCTCTCCCTCTGTGGGAGACTGATGACATCCTCAGGTGTCGCTTCCATTACCCGCGCATGTTGCAGGGGCTATCATACGCGGGGTATTTTTGTGGGTCCCGGCTTTGGGAGTGCTTGTGAAGAAGCGGGTTTAGAGGCTCGTTTGTGGCCTCCCCCTGTAGTGGCAGGTATGAAAGGAGTGCAGGGGTTTGTTATGGGTGGTGGGAATGCCATCCCCCCAACCTTCGATTTACAAAAGCAAAAAAACAATGTGCACCTTGTATTGCATATTTCTCCAAAAAGCACTCAGCCTTTCCGTATTTATTAGAGCCCTTCAACGGATTATTTTAGCAGGTTTTTTTGGGTTAACGATCTTGAAGCGGCAGATTATTGCAAGTTCGTTCATCTTTGAAGCTTGAATCCTCTGCTAGAAATGTGAAAACTTTTTTTTTTAGCGCAACAGCCAACCTCGGGTATCACATTATCTCAAAGCCATGTCAAATTTTAACCATTTGATTTTGATCTAAAGTAATAGGGAGTTGAGAAAAATAGAGGAACCTGTTTGTTCGGGAACGTCGCCACTCTGCTGACATGAATCCTTTAGAGCTGCAATACAAGATACTCTTTTATTCCTATTCCGACAATAATTCTTCAAGCTCCCCTGTGCCGGTGGTACCACAATAGATTTCTTTTTGCTTACCAGAGGACGTCTTTTAGAGCAAATGCGCTGCTACTTGCACTCCAGAGATCTTCAACTTCCGCTGCACTCCTATGCCCTAACTCTGAATATTCTAACCTTTTCTGTGTTCCTTTTTATTGTTGTTTCTAGTTCTTTTCAACTAATCCATCTTTGTATTTCTTTGGCAGCTGAAGTGTCTAGATATACAACGAAAAAACCTCTGTAGGATGTTTGCTCCTTCATCGTAACACTACCTCTGGTTATTTTCTTGGGCCGGATTCAAGTATCTAGAGATTTTTCTAAGAAGATCCCTGAAGAAGTTATTTTTCGAAATCTCTGTTTTTATTCCAAACAGATGAAGCCCCTTTATCGGAAATTACCAAAGCGACAAGGAGAATTTATGCAAGATCCAATCCTCTGGGAAGATTTTAGCTATAGGCCTAGTGAGTATTCATTATCTTGTTGGCTTCTGCTTGATCGTCAGGGTCTTGAGTTTTTAGAAATGGGATCACCCATCGTGCACAAATTTGAGGCCTTTGCCATTCTTATAGTTTTTTCTTCATGTATGGATCAAATGTAGCATAGTCTTTCTCTCTTGATAAGGAACAAATGGCTATAGCAATGCCACAATCGAGTTCTGTTCATATTATCCTCCTGTTTCTAATAGTGTTCATATTATCCTCCTGTTTCTAATAGGTGGTTTGCAATTAGGGTTTTATGGTTCTTGCCCCAGCGTCGAATCTAGTGTGAAATGGTCATTTTTGCACAGCCATTAAAAAATATTAGCACCCTTGCAGCCCTGCTCTGACTTGCTTTTCATGATTTCCAAGTCTAGGTAAGAAATCTGTGTGTCTTTTTAGGGGTTTTTCATCTCTTGAAAATTATCATCTTGGAATTTTTGATCTAGTTGTATCAGTTTGCTCTTGATTAATGACATGCTTATCTTAATTTCTGGTTCAGTTTGATCTTGACAAATGATGCGTTTATCTTAATCTTTGTTGAAACTTAGGAAAATTATATGTGCAGGGATGTGATGCTTCTATCCTTCTAGATTCAAGGCATACAAGAATTTTGGTATTCGAAAAATGGAAGTAATAGATAGCATTAAATGGCTGTAGAATCAGATATCTAGGAGTGGTGTCTTGTGCAGATATTGTTACATAAGCAGGAGGCTGCCATAGCTTTGCATTAGTGTGGCGGCCACCATAGCCATAGCTTCATGGAAATGTAAATGGGCATGTGGCTGCTATTTTACAGAGAAAAACCGGATATCTTTGCCCCATTTGCTCGCAAATCCTCCAAAGCTGCAGCAGAATTCCAGTTTATGAGCCGGCAAAACAATGCCAGATATATCTTTCTCTTCTCCTTAATGAGCGTGTTTCTTATCGCATTTTTCGGGAATTCTAGAGATCAAAGATTTAAAGCATTATCGTGTACATCTTCTTACTTGACATTTGCCTGAATCCCTGGCTTGTAAAGAGGACAAACATAGTAAATAAAGGGAATTGTATGGATTGCCATTCCTTAGTTCCTTTTATCTTGGTTGAAATATTTCTTCCTTCTGACCCTGTCATTTTGCACGGTTCTTGTAGGTGCGAACAACAGGTCCACAGCCACAGATTTCTCACATACTTGTGAGGCATCTATCTCTCTTTTTTTCCTGATCATGCTTGACATAGTTCGAGACTTTATAGTAAGTAGCTGTTATATTTCGCTTCATATGGAGTTGATTTGAAGAAGAAGAACGTTTTTTGCATGGAAAAACTGAACTGGAATTGTGATGCTTATGTGGGGGCCTGACCTTTGGCTCTACTTTTCCGCGATACCTGATTAATGAGCCCTTAGGAAGTGATGTGAGAATCACAAACATCACCCTGCTTACAAAAGTGTTGCAGCTCTGAGGACTTTTCACACTTTCCTTCACTACTTTATATGCAGGAATGCTTAATTGTCGCTTCACATTCTTGTTGCCTTTGTCCTCTGAATTGCTAGAATTGCTTCTCTGACCTTCCTGTTTTGAGTCATTTTAATATAAGCTGATTCCAGGCTTCTTAGAGGTTGTGATACTCCTGTCCTCATGCTCAGCCAGGCATTACATGCACTTTGAAATAACCTATATCAGCCTTATAATCTTACATTGTGAAAATTGCTTAAGGGAGAGGCAGTGCAAGCCACCAATCGGGTATGTGCTTATGATATATTCAGCATTTGCATAGACCTCGTAGTGTCAAAAGTAGACTGCTATCATGTTGCCTTACTAGTTTTGCAATGCATAAGAGCTAATTCTGTGCACAGCTTGAAATAGCACAGAATGTCGGACAATAACTGTGATTTCACCTCAGGTGTAACAAGTGTGATTTCGGGCAAAAAGTATGCTCTCACCTCAGTGCTTCTTCTAATCCTGTTGCCCAAGTACAAGAGAGAAGAAATTTCATGATAGGGATGTTTTTTATTTCTCTCTTCTTCATGCATATATCTAATTGCAACACTATATCTGCAGTTGAGCCAGCTTGTTGTGATCCCGCATGATATCCCATTGTTCAATTATTGCCCAGTGCTATTTCCAACAACAATTGCTCGGTAAGTAGTATGAAGAAGCTTTGAACATGACAATTTTTTTGTCTTCTTCATTTGGAGATGAACACAATACATGTATCCCAAGGTTAGAATTTCGAGATCTGCCTTATTTCTGTCTCAAGGTTTCAAATTTAGCGAAAGATTTCTTAAGAACATGTGCCTTTTCTTCAACTTCTTTTAAATTGGCCGAAGTTTTAAACTCCAACTCTCCACTTCATTTGTTTACAATTTGTGGCCTTAGTTGCAAGTATTAGGTCCTCGGAGCAAACTATTGCACATCAAAGATTTTTGCTTGAGAGTTTTCATCCTTTAACCAATTATTTCATTTTTGCAGTTGCAACACTAAGTTGTTTTGTTAATACTTCTATGTTATCCTTTCACTTGTGAACTTCTAGCCAGATCAGGGATTTCATCCTTGATATCACGAATTTGCTTCGCAACTTCAAAAAGCTGTACTTGCAAAGCAGAGAGATACCTTGTGAGATGAAATCCTAGCTCGTTGAGTGCTTCTTCCAAACTGGAGTTCTTCTCTTCTTTCAAATTTATCTTTTCTTGTTTTAACTGAATCTTATTTCCTGGTTGTTCACGTCTGGTATTTCATTTATAAAACTGATTTTGAAGGTTGTAATTTCCCTCTGCTTCTCTAACTGCTTCCTGGAACCTTCTATCTCTTCCTTCCTCTCTCTGAACCATGTCCTTTCGAGTATTTAACTGCATTGAAAGTTCATCTACCAGTATTTTTGTTCTTTTTCATGATGTTATGGGTGGTGATTTTCTACCTAAGCCCAAAGCTGGACATGTAATAACCACTGCCCATGCTAAAAGAACATGTTTAGAATCGTTGTACATTATTCCAAACTTACTGCACAAGTTTTGTTTGGATATGGAGTTTATGTAAACCATCTATTCTGACAACTATGGCTTGCTATCTGCTGCAAGCTTGTTTTGCCTCTTTTTATTATGATGTGGTTGCACAGCACAAAGATCACTTAGGCATGAATGTTATGGCACATGGTTGTTTGACTAGCCTGACATTATCAACATGAACGCTGATGTGGGAAGCTATTTACTCAAATCCTACACAAGAGATCTTTAGAGTGCTTGTATAGGTTTCGAACAATTAGATGTAGTGCCCTGCCATTCTGCCTATTGTGCAATCAAAGAATTTTCCTTAAGTTCCATTTTGTTATTGTGCAATCAAAGAATTTTCCTTAAGTTCCATTTTGTTTACAGTTAGTAGTATAGTTTATATTATCATCGTGTCAAAAATGGCATTCCAGAATTGCAACTTTTGTGAGCATCTATTTACAACCTAGCTCTTGAATACAAGTTTTTTTTTGAAGAACTTATCTCAATAAATTAAAGGAATATCAAAATTATAATGCGAGTGAGGAGAAAAAGGTACTGCCCTAAAGGGACATCGATACCCCACCACTCCAACATCCTGTCAACTATGACTGAATGAACCCTCCATCAGCATCCACTGTCCCAAGGAAGTCTCGCCAAATGACGAACTTCCGCTCCGCTAACCCAGGGTACAAAAAAAACTCTAAAATAGTTTGTATCGCAGTCGGTGGATGAGAGAAGCCGAAGGCTGCAGCATCCCCTGGAAAACCTTCAGCCGCCGCCGCTTCCAAATTAGCCACACCAACCATGCCATACAGACGTGCAAGGCCTGCTTCTTTAGAAGGGGCCAGGCACGAGGATACACATGCAACAGCAGCTGCTGGCTATTAAGCCGAACTTGGAATCGGGCCCGAACCCATTCCCAGACTGCATGCAAGTGAGGGCAGAGGACCAGACAATGCTCCACGGTCTCGGGGCGAAGCCCGCAACAAGGGCACAAGGGACTCACCCCAGGCATAAACCTGCTCACCAGGACATTCATTCGAATACACCGGTGGACGACCTGCCACAGGAGCACCCGAACCTTCGGGGGAGGGAGGGTGCTCCACGTCCAGACCCAAACAGCACGCCAACGGAGACCAGGAAGCTGCAAAGACCAAGAAGTTTTGACTCTTAGTGACATTACTTTTTAGACATCCTTAAGAGAAGAATTAAGTTGCATTATATTTCAAATTTATGACAGTTCTCTAGACAGATCCACTGACTATAATTCACACTAACTACAATTCACGCTGCTTGTCATAGATTAGATGTGTCTAGAAGCAATTGCAAGTGTAATTTTTGTTGTTCCAATATCATGTATTCGATCATTCTTATATTTTATACTGTTGAACATTGATAATATGAATGGTTTATTCATGTGCTCTGCATCCAAATTTTGATATTATTCATGTAAGACGTGAATCTAATTTCATTTTCATGTACTTCATGCAGGTAACTAGACTTGCAAAAGGGATGGCTTCAAAACGATTTCAGATTTACGCTTGTTATCAACCATCAGAACGAGAAGTTTTCTTCTCGTTTGCAAAGTATCAGTTCATGTTAGAATGTTTAGTCAGATGGTCATCTGCCCGTCTTCAATTAACCTTTCTAGCCAAGTCCTTTCCACATTCTGTAAAATTCTTATATTGAGTTTATGTTCCAGGAAGCCAACTTTGTTGTTATGGCAACAACAATTAGTAATAGGTTTGTATATACCATCTAAAGGTAATTTATGATGCCATTTCTGGACTGACATATGTATTTTAGTGGCCTTACGACCCTCATCCTAATTTGGCTTCTGCAGATTATGGTGGTAAGAACAATGTATTTCACCATGGTTCAAATCCATGGGTTACTAACTGCAAATACAAGTATAATACAAGATATATGTATAGGTCGACCCCAACCTTGAAAAAAAAAAGAAGTGGGACGGGATATTCCAAAATTCAAGGGCTTGTAATACAAGATGGACAAAGATGAACATTCACAATGATGAGCATTCACAATGTAGGTTTCATGTACACAATAGATGTATGTTTGGATTGAGAGACATACACTATGTAGGTGCCAAACACTACCCATATAGAATGTCAGAAAACATTTAGCCAATGTGAATAATCTCTACAAATATTAAAACATACCGCAAGCGATTCGAGGAGAAGTCTTTGTTCTTAAGACATTCATTAGGCAATCCATTTTGTAGTTAATTAATAGATCTCTCCTTAATATTGTGATAACATTTGTGATTGCTAAATAGATAAAGAACAAGTTGTGCCCTGGATATGAATGACCTAGACCCTGAGAATGATTCTTCATGTAGCATAGTTTGTTTTATCATATGGTTTTCCAAGTTATAACCAGCTTGATTATCAACTGCTCAACCCTGTAAATTGTTCTGATCATGTTGTCATATTATGTACGTAGCTTGTGGGCTTACATTTTCTCAACTCATTGATCATCTAAGACTACCATGAATAAAAGTTATCCAATTACTGGCAAGGAAATACAAGAAGACCTTTGACAAAGCAAGGTGATTGAACCTGTAGATCCAACAATGAGTACCAAGTTATTATGCTAGTCATTTTCTTCTGAGTACTAAGTTCTCGTTTTTCACCTCACTCGGAATATCTTTCTTGCGTATCTTTCTAGTGACTTGATGATGAGTTGCAAAACTCTTGTTCAATGATTTCCATACATGCAGACACCTCCATCCCATATGTCTACATTGCTAATGTTCAGGTCCTTGGCTTATATGTTTTCTCAACTGACAGAGAATCCAGCGGACATGAGCCAAAAGCCTAGAATTACCCAAGTCTTCTGTTGCGCCTTTTTGCTAGTGTTTTTCTTTTGCAGGCTTGCGTAACTCCCACTAAAACAATGCCTGCAATTCTAGCCTATCCACTTGGCATGCCACGTCATCTACTTTTATTTTCTGCTCTTAGATCTTCTTAAATTTTCAATCAATGGCTCGTAGAGAATCCATGGAAATTGTCTTGCATGCGGATCAAGAGAAGGGGGACCATCAACCCAATTTTCTTCTTCTTTCCATTTCGCTTCCCATGTCTTTGCACACCTAAAAGTTCAACATTAGCATTCTTATCTATCTATCTATTTTCAAATTTTCTTCAGTTAGAGATGAAAAGGATGCATGCTGACTCAATTTTTTTGAAGCATGTCGACTGAAAGTGCCTGCTTGTTGCCATGGCTTTTCACTAAACAGGTAATTTGTTTTATGGGTTTGTTTGTAAATCGATCTTAGGGATTCAATCTCGGTGATCTCAACTGTGGCTGCACCTTCAGTTTCTAAAGAGCTTCCCCGGCTTTTTGAAGAACTTATAGACCTTTTAGATGTAGAAGGAGTAGGATTGGCAATCTATGCTGGGGTTCATATAATAGTGGATGAATGGCCACTTGCAAAACAAGGAAGTTGCTTACTTTGTGTTACGGTACTTAAATAAAATACTAGCTCGGGGGTGTGGTTCACGACCAACAAGTGGATTAAATGAGATATAGATGTTGCTAAAAGTTAATGGCTGATAACGGGACCTGATATCAGCCAATCCGACCTTGTCATAAAAAGGATTCGAACCCTAGTCTTTGGTTTGAAAGACCAAATGCCTAACAAAGGCACTACTTATTGAATGATAATAAAAGGCCACGTGCCTTTCTAAAAGAGAAAAGGCCCAAAAGGGAA
>JAANSK020189989.1:0-24724 GCA_011763485.2 Isoetes engelmannii
AAAATCCCACACTGTTGAAAATGGGGTTGTCCCTATTTGTAGTTACATAAAATCTCACACTGTTGAAAATGGGGTTAGCACTTTTGGTAGAGTTCAAAATCAAAGAATAATGGTAAAATAGTGAAATCGTGGTTATAGGCTCAAACATGCCTTGAACTGTGCGGATCATAGGCCTCCTGGAGGTGTAATCCTTTGCAAGGCTCTCAAAGACACCTGCCTACATTGCTTTAAGGGCATGTTGAGATATTGCCTTAATGATATAGACAAGATGCACTTCAAGAATCGCATGAAGCGGTCAATCCTGAGTAGCTAGAAAGAAGCAAGAACCTTTATGCCTTATACGGCGTAGGAAAGAGAGAAAATTGTGTTGTACTGGGTAATAGGAACATCCTAGCCCACGCACGTCACTTCATGCCTAGCCCGCGCACGTCACTTCATGCCATACCATGCCAAAACAGAAAATCGCTAGTTTGTGTTACCTGGCGAGGACCCGATTGGGAGAGTTGGGAAGACACGCATGTGCTTTGGCGATGCAATCACATCAAGAGATTTGGATAAGCTGGATGCCATGCTAGATGAGGTGGAGCCTTTAGATGATGGGGCTGAGGATGCAAACATGGATTTCGTGGATGAAGAGGATTGCTTCATGCAGACACCAGCTTTCCAGAGTTCTGAAAACCATGAATTAATCTCATTCCATGATTACATCCCTCTGAATGTGATCGATGGAACTTTTGCCATATCTTAGTGAGCATTCTAGTTTCTTTTGTAGTAGTGTTTCCATAGTTCTGTACTAGCAACAATATCCTCCATTCACTCCCTTCATGGCGCTTGATCCAAATTCAGATACTGAGGTTGCAGCAATGGCGATGGTAGAGGCGAGGACTATTGCTGTTGCTCGTCCAGTTTTTGATATTGAGTGGATGAGAACACACACTTATAGATTCATCCACAATTTGAATGTGAGTTTGATGAACATTGTAGACATTCTTGAGGACACTATGTGCGCATGAAAATGCCTTTGCTTAAATTTCTAAAAGTGTAGTGTCTGTAATCTAAATAATTCTCTTATACATCCTGTTGTTTTGTACTGTTGTTGTATATGTATTGTTTCTTTCGTTCACATTGCTTTCTATGGCAATATATGTACATTGAGGTTTTGTCAAGCCCACATGTATGGATGGGATAATTGCATTACATTTTGCATGAGTGCGTGTGTGGTCCATGTTGTTTTGTATTCTTTTAAAAAAAAATCAATACCCATTAGATTTCAAATATCTAGCATACTAACAGGGGTTTTTTTTTGTAGTTTTATACGTTTTTTACTATGGTTTTCATATAATTTCAGGGGCGTATTGCACAAGGCCTACTGATCAGAACATATAGAGTGCACACTATATTTTTATATATGAAAAAGGCAAATTATTATGGTTTTGCATTGCATATTGTTTTTTTGACAAATAAATTATTTTTTATATTCTAAAAACTGCATGCAAGTATTGAACTGCTTCATTTTAGGGTTTGTGGAGGAAAGGGTTTAGGTTGCCATGTTTTGAGGAGGAGAGAGAAATTTTTCAAGGGCACCTTGAGCAAATGGCGGCATCTACACACCAAAGAGCGGAGATGCAAATACCACATTATAACCTGCCTTCGCAAATCTTATGCAAGGTGAAAGAGGATTTCACTCGGTGGTTGTTTTGAACGGTCAGATGTCTGTCGTTGTCTGGTTTGCTCATTTGCTCATTTACCATTGTCTCATTTGTTTTGTTCGTTGTCTCATTTGCTATGTATGAGGTTTTGAATGATGAATGAAAACAACAGATATAATATGAACCGAAGCTTTTGGAATGGATGGATTACAATGAGGTTTAGAGCTCGGCCCGAAATTACAGTCTCTAGAGTAATAAGGCAAGAGCTTGAGAAATTGTGAGCACAGCAATGAGGCCAGTCGCAGTGAAATACTGAACATTTTCTCTCATGTTTAGGTATGTGGCAACCATTCCGCTTTCTTTTACTTCTCAACTTCTCTTTAATGGTCCTCATAGAGGGCTGTCTTGTAGGGGATCCCGGACCCAGACCCCAAACACTATCACTAATTGCCGAGTCTTAATTCTTTCTCTTCAGGACGTCGGCTAGGCCTTTCACCCAGGAGCTTCTTGAACAAGCCACTGCTCGCCTGGATCGACAACAACATATGGATGTTGTTCGTGATCCCTTTTGTAGGGACTATGACATTGAGGAAGGACGTTCAAGATCGCATGTCCATTCGGCACCCCCACCCCTCATCTCCACCACGTTGTCATAACTGCTCTCAACTGTAGTCCCCTCATCGTACCCCACATTATTTGCAGACTCCGAAGGGTACATACATTCAGGTTCCGCTGCTGCAGACACCGTACCCATCTCAGCTGACTTCACCGCAACATGTCATGGGCTACCCACAGGTTTCCTTTGGCCCTGAGTATGTCTCTACTTTCCAGTCTTCGCCATCCTTCCCTCCACCCCTCAATGTTTACAATGTGGAGGATGTTACTCTGGATGAAGATGGAAATTCTGTCAATCAACCAACTGACACAAAACTTCCACCCTTTTCTGGCACCTCGGGTTTCAATTTTTTGCATCTTTTTGCCTCCCTACCACAAGTTTCAGTTCCTGGAGCTTCGCAATTCAATCAGGTCCCTTTGTATAGTCAAGTCCCCCCCCCCTCCCCGGCATGACTTATGTCATGAGCAATCCAACAATGTCTACAGTTCATGCGCCTTCTGTTGCAGGCCTCAATTTAAAACTTAATTATCCCATTTTTGGCAGTGTTAAAGGCAAACCCATGCCTGAGCAAAGTGAGGAAGCTCATACGGAGGAATTTGAGGCCCTGGCTACTCTTAATGGCCACGCTCAACCTCAAACCAAGTTTCATAACTTCTCCACCATGTTGCGTGGAGCACCTCATACCAATGGTTTATGGCTAATAAGAGCCACTAGAAACAAAACTGGAATGATATGAAAACTGCATTTTTGGAGCACTATGGTTCATCTAATGATGAACAACAATTGTTGAAGGAATTCAATGATCTGCATCAACAGCAAACCGAGTCTGCTAGGGATTTTTCTAATCGCATGCTCATTCTGGTCAGCAAATTGAAGGAGTACCCTACCAAGAGTCAGATACTTATTTGGTTGTTACAAGGTCTGCCTCTAGCCATTCATCTCATGGTAGAATATTTGCGGCCGACTTCTTTGGAATAGGCCATTGGACTTGTCAATCATTCCGTTAATGTGTCTTCCCATGGAGTTTCTCTCTCGGATCTTCCCTTCATGTTTTCTGTCATCGTTCTGCAAAATTCGATGCAACCCCAGCAGACTAATCAACTCAACACAGTCATATTTGGTGCTATATTTGCAAATATCAAAGATACCTTGCAAATGAGTGCAATTTGTCCAATGGTCATCCTTATTGTAAAAGGTACAATATGTGCAACCACACCACGGACAATACGGTCAATCCTCACGACAACCGTTTGATCCTGCTAAGGGACAGTGCTGTCATTGTCATGAGTGGGAACACACCACATCTTCATGTCCTCAACTCCCTCAAGTTCAAGTGCAGCTTCCTGGTACAAACTAAACTGCAGTTGTCCGTCTTACAACTTATCAACTCTGGGTTGCTGATGGGAAACAAGATCCACGCCCTATTTTCAATAAACCCCCATGCGCTCCGCAACGTCAGCAGTAGTAGCAACAGGCTCCTCAGCGTGCCGCTCTTGATCAACTTCCGCAGTGTCCTCTGTCTTCAAATTGGGTTGGTATTGTCTCATGCCAAGCACATGGGACTCGACCTTATGCTCCGCTACCATCGGATACACAACTAGCTTTTGTTGTTGATGTTGTCCCTTTGGAGCAACCACCAAAGACGGTATGTGTTGCTTCTGATTTGGACAATTTGATGCCCAATGTCATGCCTAAGGTTCGTGCTTAAACTTAAGGACGCACGCTTGCTAATGTTCATGCCACCACGCATGCTCAACAACGGGCAGGAGAGCCAAGCTCCTCCACGCCACCTCCACGCACCAGTATGTATCCCAATATTGCTGCTGAAGTTGAGTTACTCAATGAGGTGTCTTCCTCGATGCCAACAGAACCGGCACCACTGGATCATGCCAATCCCTTGACTCATGTTCCACTTGAGTTACAAGAAGAACTTGCAAAAATCAAGATTCCACTCAGTTTGCCCACCATCTTAAAGTTATGTCTCGCGCTGCGTGAACAGCTACCACTAGCAACTATGCTAGTTAGTGTTGTTGCCACTTCACGCCTATTGTTCACACCACGGTTGACAACCAACAGGTTAACCATGTTCAAATTGATAGCGGGAGTGTTGTCAACCTCATCACTGACAAATTGAGGTGGAAACTTGGTATTAAACAGTTATATCGTGCTCCATGCGATATCAAATTGGCAAACGGGCATATCACGCGCCCACAAGGTGTTATTCCTAAAATGTCCATCAATATTGGTGATCTTGCTTCTCCTCTCGAATTTGGCATTTGGAAAGTAGGAGAGGATTCAGGCGATTATGAGATGCTACATCCACCAAGCCAAAAGCACTCATTATTGGGCAACATATCAGCTTGTCATCATTAATGGCCACTTGAATGCCACTATGGATTAAGAAACTGGACAAATCATCTCGGTTGAACATGTTGAACCCTCTCTGTCGGACAGTGACTCTGAGGAAGTTCAATATACTTTCCAGGTTCAAGCCCCTCCAACAGACTTATCATCAGGCTGACCTTTGTCTTCTTATCCGGAGTATGCCAATCCTTGGGCGACATGACTCTGGATAATGATAGTGTCGTCGCTACACTGTTCGATCCTTACTTGGCACCCTGCAACCAGGTACAACTTATCCACCGCGCTGATGAGGAAGCAGTACACCAGATTTCTGCTGAGGATGTTGAGCCCACGCTCAAGCAGCCCTTAGTAAACAAGGGTCAACAGCCCTTGTTTTTCCATACTGCTAGTGCCAAACCACCAGTTCTCTTGCACCCGCCCGCACATACGGTTACTGATGCTGATGTTATTCCACATATTCAAACTGGCAATTGAAGTCACTGATGTTGGAAGCGATCTGTGACGAGCCTACTGAGTTGACCCTCCTGGCAACTCGGGATCTTGTCAAAACTTGCATTAATTCTAGGTTGAGGTGACAAATCAATATGGTGAAGAATTAAATATTCTTACACAGTAATAATCAAAGGCCAGTATACATTGTCAGATACAATAATATACAATAATATCCTAGAGGAAACACTATCCTCAATACATTCACAACTGAGCAATCAAACAAAAGCTTCTCTTGTAGAACTCAACCGTTGTCTCCACTTGCATCGCTGCCACTAGCCCAAGCATCACCTTGCTCTTTCACCGCGCATGCACTTAAGGGGTTAGTCCTCGTGACTAAGTGGGGATCCCATAGCTGCCTCTGCATGCATAAAACATCTTGGAAGTCTTGGATAACATAAACATAAGCACAAGAAAATACACAATATCCTATGTGAGTTAAGTGATAGACGATGACAAAGTAATCAATAACATACAACACATGAGCATCAAAAGCAAAGAACATAGTCAAAGTACCAAACCATCATGACACATAACTCCGAGGCAATGGGTAGCTCAACCAGCCTACACACAGGCCCTGTTAGCAGCAAACAAACAAAAGCTTCTCCTGTAGAACTCAATCGTTGTCTCCACTTGCATCGCTGCCACTAGCCCAAGCATCACCTTGCTCTTTCACTGCGCATGCACTTAAGGGGTTAGTCCTCGTGACTAAGTGGGGATCCCATAGCTGCCTCTGCATGCATAAAACATCTTGGAAGTCTTGGATAACATAAACATAAGCACAAGAAAATACACAATATCCTATGTGAGTTAAGTGATAGACGATGACAAAGTAATCAATGACATACAACACATGAGCATCAAAAGCAAAGAACATAGTCAAAGTACCAAACCATCATGACACATAACTCCGGGACAATGGGTAGCTCAGCCAGCCTACACACAGGCCCTAGCCTACACACAGGCCCTGTTAGCAGCAAATGCCCAGCCAGTTTACATTCCAAGCTCTATAGCAGGGCGTGGAGTGAACCTTGTATGCGCATACCCTTCCCAGCCCACGTCTGGTGCTGGAGGACCTCTTACCATGGGAGTTCATAAGAGTACTGACGTAGCATCCTTGCCAGGAAAACTATGCCCGGTGTCACAGAGCACAAATACATAGAACATAGAACATGAGTCATGCCGGAACAACCCGGGCCACCGAACCTGAAAGCCCGACCCCGGAGGATCCAAGAGACATCAAATACCAAGACACATGTGATACAATACCAAAGACAAAGACATGTATTGTTCATTAGGATATTTACTAAACATGTGCCTAAACTATACCCTTGCCACTTGCCGAGGTTGCCCATACAACCTGCCAACGTTGAAGTAGCTCATGTCGAGGACCAAATTAATCCAACAAAACCCCACTTGAAAATTGCTTCATGTATGGACCTCTGGCCTCCTTGCAATTGCATGCGCCTCAAAGGATCGGCTTCGCGCTCCAAGGACCCAATTGCAGAAGAAGATACATAGTGCAGTCAATTCTGACTCAGCTTCACTGTTTCTGACATATCTCCGTCATACTGATGAATTTCGGCCTGATCAGACCCAATTCGGAAATCTGATTCGAAATCCTTTCCAGCCAAAGAAAAATCATGTAAAAAGGATCTCTAGTCACCAAGATATGACGTTTCAACGTTCAGCTATCAAAACAGCCCAAAAATTGCTCCTATCTCCATGCTCTGCAAAGCCTCCTGCAAAAATCCTTTTCCAAAGAGGCCAAACCCTTGCTTTTATGATTTCCATGTTGCATGCATGCCAAGCATGTATATATATGTACATAAATATGTATGCTGGCCCATCAAGTGGCCAGGACCGTTACACGATCAACCTATTTGTTTGGCAGCCAGACTCCCCAAACCCTATAGAAGTCGTGCTCTTGCACTTTTCAAAAATTTCAAACAAATTTTTGCGTGGAGCTACAAGGATCTACGGGGCATCAAAAAAGAGTTGGGGAACTCACCATTCCTACCAAACCAGATGCACGCCCAGTCTATCAATGACAGTATAGGCTCATCCCGAATTATCGTGTCCGCTTGAAAGCGGAGATAAATGTCTTGCAATAAGACCCATTTACGAGGTCAAATTTTCAGAATGGGTGAGTCCAATTGTGATTGCTCTCAAATACAACGATAAGATCCGCATCTGGGTGGGCTACAGCAAATTGAATTTGGCCACTGAACGTGACCATTTCCCGCTACCCTTCACAAATCAAGTTCTTGGAGAGGCCGCTGGCCATGAAATGTACTCTATGAATGGCTTTTCTGGTCCATCAAGCCGGAAGAAAAGACAACTTTTACCACGCCGTGGGGCACTTTTGTCCACAAAGTGGTACCTTTTGAGTTATCCAACTCCCCTGCGATTTTCCAACACATAATCCTTTCGGTGTTCCAGGACTTCATAAAGGATGATGATCTTGTTTTGCAAATTCTTCAGGATGATTTTTTCGCCTACAACACGATGGATGATCACCTCTCCAAGTTATAGTTGGAGATCCAAAAATGTGATGAGTCGCGCATCAGTCTCAATCCAGAGAAGTGCACTTTTTGTGTTACTTCAGGTGTTTTATTGGGCCATGTGGTCCCCAAACATGGCATCATTACTGATCCATCAAAAATCAGTTTGTGTTCTCAAAGCTTACCCACGTACAAACATCAAGGAGACTAGATCCTTCCTTGGTAAAGTCAATTACTATGCCACCTTCGTTCCTAGCTTAGCAGCTGAAGCTGATCCAATTCACAAGCTCACCAGTGACGAGTCCACTTGGACTTGGACTTCCCACGATGAAGCATCCTTTCAGGAGTTAAAGGCCCTGCTCACACAGGCCCCGATTCTTGTTCCACCTAAATGGGACAAACCTTTTCACATACATGTTGATGTGTCAACCTTTGCTATTGGTGCATTCATGTCTCAAGAGCATAAGCCAAGTAAAAACAAGCCCATTCGTTTTGCAAGTCGCAAATTTAATCCTGCAAAAAAAATTATTCGGCCACGGAACATGAAGCCCTTGGTTTTATCATTTGTGTTCAAAGATTCTGACACTATCTTTTGGGTAGTTAGATCAAATATTATGTGGACCATCAATTTTTACTGTATATGATTAACAAGATCATGCCCACGGGTCCGCATTGCCCGCTGGGTCCTTCTGCTCCAAGAATTCGCCCCTTCTGAAATCATTCACAAACCAGGCAAATCACATACTGTTCCAGATTATCTTTCATGCATTCATATGGATGACCCTGCCTCAGGAGTTTCAGACACTTTTTCGGATGCACAACTTTCTTGGTCACTGCCACGCCACACTGGTTTCATGATTATCAACAATATTTGTTGTCGGGCACCCTTCCCATGGAAGATGTCATGCTTTCTCCAGAAAAACTTCGAGCACGCCGCCAACAATTTTTACGAGAATTTCGTGACCATACCATAGTAGCAGGTCATCTTTATAGCAGAGGTAAGGACATGATTTTGAGAATATGTGTCCTTCCTCATGAGATTCCGGATACTGTATACCAAGTCCATGAAGGACTGGGTGGTGGTCATTTCAGTGGTGATAATACAACGCGAAAAATCCTCTTGACAGCATAATTTTGGCCCACGTTGTTAGAGGATGCTCATGCGCACGCCCGCACTCGTAATGTGTGCCAACGGGTAGGCCGAACCATAGCTTGTGATGCTCTTCTATGAACACCAGTTGCCTCGCCTCTACTCTTCAGCAAATGGGGCATGGACTTTGTAGGTCCTATTGATCCTCCGGCCCAGAATACCCGTGCTCGATATATTTTGGTCCTCACGGATTATGCTACCAAGTGGGCAGAAGAAGTCGCCTTACCAAACAACACTGCAGCCAACACAGCGCGTGTTCTATACATGCAGGTCATCACACGCTTTGGCTGTCCTACGGAACTTGTCAATGATCGTGGTGTGCACTTTGTGAATCGCACCATCAAGAAACTCACTGATTATTTGCATATCCATCGAGGGAAAAGCACACCTTACTATCCACAAGGCAATAGACTTGCGAAAAGAACCAACCAAAATATGGTCAATATTCTTAAGAAGATTTGTGATGCTTCTCGGAAGGATTGGCATGAAAAAACTATCTTCAAAATAGCGACGAGCGAGACACCGTTCAAGCTCGTCTATGGTCAAGAGGCTTTGATGCTTTTGAATATATTTTGTCCACTCTTCGATTTCAATTGGCAACCACACATGATCCACCTGCAGCTTTACGAGAATGGGTTTATCAGTACAACAATTGGAGGAAACATGCAAAGATGCCTACCTCCGTATCTTGGCTGGTAACAAGCTACACAAATTATGGCATGCTGATAAATTCAAAGGGTTTGCTAAAGCATGCTAAACTCGCAGACCTAAATCTTCAATTCACAATATCTCTGCAACCAAAGATCCGACTTGGACGATTTTTAGAACAATACCAAATGGCTCCCAGGGAGAGCCATGAAGATAAATCCAACCGGGGGGAACCCCGAGTCTTCAAATAATTTAACCATGACTCTATAACCTTGCTAAACCTTAGTATTGTATCCTATAAACCCCTACACGCTAAATGAACTATGACGTCCAAGACGATAAAATAAAAGTAGCCAACACCTAAGGCATTTATATCGAAACAACCTATCCTTCACACAAGACGCTAAAACACTTGGACGGTATCATCTAAGTCGCTAATAGCTGACTTGTATTAAGACTGTGCCTAAGCCCATTTAGTAATCTAAAAGACCATGACTCTGTAGCAATATATTCAACTTCTAGCTAAGGATGCTATGAATAAGGCTAAAGTATGACCACCTGACCTGTCCAGACATGACAAAACAAAAATACCTAGAGACAAACCACGACTTGGCGAGCAAGCACGATAATGCAGGCTTCGAAAAGTGTCGAGTTAGTCTCGACAAATGCCTGTTGCGCTCGGTGAAATCCGGTTGGAGGCATTGGCTGCTGGCAAAATATTTGGTAGAGGGCAGGGTATTTTACCTTAGGAGCCGATAGTTTACTATGAATTTTACTATCGCATCCGGTGGAGATGGGTTCTTGCTGGCAAACTTGCCAGCCAAGGTAACAGGGGATTTCGAAGCCTGCGATAATGGGAGTTTCACCAATTAATGTCGTATCATGGCAATTGGTTTTGGGCAGACCTCTGATTTTCGGCATGCTATTTTGCTAGGGAGGTAGAGCCATGTGAGTAGAATAGAAAACACAGAGGCGGTGGGCTACTGTAGAAATAGATAAAGAAGGAAAAAAGACGGGAAGGCTAGAACCTAGAGGCAAACACTCAGGGAGAAATCAACAAGGAAGTCGATTCTAGGAGTGTGGCATGAGGATCTGCAAAACCTACAGAAGGAATCTAACAAGTCTAACAAGGAAGTAAATTTTCAAACTCAACTACAAGCTGAAAACAGTCTGCTACCCCAAACAAAAACCAGGACCAAATGCTCAGGAGGAAGAATTCGATGCTAGAGGCTTGAGACAGCAGGAGCCCAACTCCAAGCAAAGCAGACAAATTTAAATAAAAATTGGACGGAAGACACCTGGATAGCAATTCACCCTGGATAATCCAATTGATCAGTCCTTTGGCAGCATTGAAAACGGTGAAGCGCATTTGAGCAAAGCATGGAAAATTGGGGGCCATAGCCGGCGCCTCATTTTTGGACTGAGCAAGGTCTTCTGATTCGTCTCCAGGATCAAGTTAAGATTCTTGATCATTTAGCTAAAAACTCAATGCTACATCACTCCTTTGTTAGGGAACTTAGCTGATATGGACTGAGAGGCTTCGAGAAAGAATTCTCGATCTAGGATAGACATTCAATCTGTTATGAGCTGCCATATCTACACCCTCGCAAAGCTACTGAAACCTAGAAAATGCAAAATTCCGGCTATCGCGAGGCCACAGCCCAGCACGAGATCTCAGCACAACATGCTTCAAGAAGCTGCTGGATAGACCCAAACTACCAACTGCCTGTATAGATTGCCTAGAGGCAGTGGAAGGGTAGATTAAAGACCGAATTAAGCAGAAACTGGGGGCTTCAACATCTCGGGTCAGGGTGCAAATGAAAAACTGAGAACACCGAACTTTCCAAGTCCTTGTGTTCCGACCCAGCTGCTGCATTGATGATTAATCGCAGTATTCAAGCGCCAGTAACTGCAAAGACATAAAAAAAATGCGAGAACTCCTCCAAGAAATGACGCGGTTTCTCCACTTGGAGTGAAATTGATCGGAGAAGGAGGAGAACGGTACTCCATATATGCCGTTTCAGAAATAGGATGGCCTTCTCAAGGGAAAGAATCCCAAAACGGAGCTACCGTTTCAAATGCTATGGTTTATAACAGAAGATTAGTTCAAAAAATGCTTGTAGATCCTCCAAAAGGAACCCCTCGCCGGTCGTATCAGATCATACCTACATATATTTTTTCTCTGTTCAACGAAAATTTGAAGCCTGGAGCTGCTCTAGAGAAGCATTAGGGGCTTTTTTTATCCAGATGGGTCGCCGGTTTACGCCATAGATCTTACTGGAAAAACCAAAGAAGCCCAATATAAATCTTCTGCATCCCTGTTTCCCCATCACGGAGGAAACAGTGCAGAAAAATGAACCAAAACAAAACTCAGCTACGACTTTTTCCAAAATAGGAATATAGACAATTAGAAGACACCAAACAATACAGCGGAAGCTATGCTGAGATCTTCTATTCATCTTAAGAACTGGCAACAAAACAATGAAGATTTCGCCTTTGGATACTAGAGTACATTTCATTTGAAACAGAAGCATCATAGGACATTGTTCGATCTATTCTTTAGCAAACCCTAGTTGAGAGAGTTTGCAATGTGATTCTGCGTAATCAGCAAAGAAGGCCTCTTCGTCCTTGACATACAGCTCCACATAAGGACGGAATAATGGATCTTCAAGAAGAGCCTTGTCAGATGGAAGCTGCAATAAGCCTTCTTTCTCGCCTGTGACCAACTCGACAAAATAAGAGTTGTCAAAGACAAGAGGGTTTGATGTCCAAGCTCCCTCAAATCCTGATCTTTCCTTGTGGCACCTTCCAAGGATGTGAGCTCCTGATAGGGCCACAATATCCTTATCACTTAAACCCCATGCCTCCAAAAACGTCCCTCAAATGACTTGAACCCTTTGTTGCATCAGGGAGACGCCCCTCCTTTGGGCTCTCTGATTTATCCTCTCTTCCAGGATGGAATGGAATATCAGGGCCTCCAGTAACTTCAACTGCTACAACCCTTGCAAGCTGCGAGAATTGAAAACTGCTCCTTGATGGGCTCAAGCAGTCTAACAGCAATATCCAAAGCAGCATTAGCACCATGTGCCAATTCCTCTTTGTTCCTGATAGTTCCAATGGACCTCCAATCTTAGTTTTAAAATCATAGGTACCAGCTGCGTACCATCCCAAGCGCACGATGATGGGAGCACAGTTCTTTTCAGCAATTAGGGCTCGGAGCTTCCTCCTTGCCTTGTCAATGGCCTTCTTGTATTCCTCGCTTACAACTGGATATCCCATGGTAGCCTTTGTCGGATTGGTAAGCCAAAGAGACGGAATGAAGCCTTCAATCAAAATGAGCTCTCATTACACACCAAACAATATGAATACGAAGAAAGGAGCGAAATAATGGAGAAACTGAAACGAACAAGCGGGTGGAGGGGCGCCATAGCCAAAGCTTGGAAGAAAAAAAAAGAGCTACTCCGGTGGAAAGGCGCTGGAGCCAAAAGATAAGAAGTTGCTCGAGAAACCCACAACATAATTGTGGAAAACAACCCAAAAACAGAGATTCAAACAGAGTAGAAGCCTTCGAACCCAAAAAAACAGAGATTCAAAACAAAAATAACTACATATGCATGTAAAAAACAGAGTCTCAAGCTTCAAAATTCAAATGCACCAGTGTGATCTCAGGCTCCGGTATCTGCCACTTGGGGTTCTCAGGCTCCGGTATCGCCACTTGGGGATCCCGGTATCGAGATTTGCATGTGGGGATCCTGACGGACGATATTAGTATCCCAGATATTAGTATGGTGTGGTATCCCGGATATCAGTATGGCAGAACGGGATGAAAATAACGGGGATCCGTAGGGGACAGGCGAGGGATCCCAGGAGACAAATTTTTTTCCGAGATCAACCAGCCCGGGATATAACTATCTTGAAACCCCCCCCCCCCCAAACACCTTAAATGTGACTCTCACATTGCCGATCATGGACAAGGCGAAAATGCGATTGATCAACTTAAAAGATAATGTAGACCTAGCCGATGGCAAAGTCAAGCGCTAAGCTATGATTGAGTGTCTTATGTAGGGGCATGTACAGCAGAGGCAAGTACGCTGTAGCAGGTGCGTAAAAGAAATGAAGACCCTTCTAGACCTGTTCCTTTTGCTCCACATTGTAGAGGAGGTATGGGCTTTGAAAATGGAGAAATTCCTTAAACATTACTTGTTAGGGTTACTCTCTTGGCAAACATTCCATATCTCATTTCTCTCGTTAGCGTTCCAAATCCGAAAGCATCGTAAATCTTGTTTAATCCAGCATAGAACCCGTCCAAATTCACCTTACGCATGACACAAGCTCTGGCGAATTCTAACACCTGGGCACTGTTTGAACAATCTCTACCATTTGTTGCCCGTCAATCCAATAGTTCTAGAAAGCCCCCTTCATCCGCCCTTCATTCTTCATTTGGGCAGCTTTTTCCTTGGCTGCACCCAGTGTGACATAATGTATGACGAATATGATTTTCTTACTCACCTTGGAGCTTTAGGCATAACACATTTAGTTGCACACACTTGCTAATCCAGCAACTTTAGCTTATCTAATGTCTGTTCAAGATTGACATAGCCATATCTTTGCAGCCATTGGCATAGACAAGGTCATAACCCAGTCTATGCTCCCTCATGATAGGGATTTTGTACTAGAGAGCCTTAGTAAATTCCCTCGTCATCGAGGATGGAAAACACTGTTGAAACCTTATAAGAATATGAATCCACCTAATTACATGATATTCCACTTTGCAAACCGACTTTAACAAGTACAACCAAGATGACCTGTAATGAGTGGGGAGAAAAGACATTCCTCTTTCTTTTGCTGTGCATATTCCAAAAGTTCCAACAATGTGGACCCTGCCAATTAAGCGATAGCAATTTCCCACTCTCTCTTATGGAGCAACAATTGGAACATGATATATTTGCCTCCTTGAAATACAAACAACTACAAAATGCAGTTTCATGATCCGTTAAGACTCGATAATCTCATATCACAGGAGAATGCATGCACCTGCCTAGTTAGTGCAGATCATTCTTGGGCGATTGCAACCAGGATTTGGAGACAGGATGATCCTTCGAGTTTCGTGGCAGCTTATATATCGTCGATGACATTATGTATGTACAATACATAAAAGCTCAGTATTGGACTGTTATGTTGGTTAAAGATTAACCCAAACTAGGAGAAACGAGAAATAGACATTGAAACTTGCCAGATTTAGCTTTGTCGCAAGGTAGATTTGGTGCTCGTGCCCCCAGTAGCAGGTAAAAGGCCAAGTGGCCCATTCTTTTTCCCACCCTGGGGGGAACTTTGAAGTCCTTCTAGTAACTGCATGAAAATTATTGTTATAAGTACTCCGATTCTTGATAGACATACATACAGGCTTTCTTCTTCTTTCCTTTTGAGGTTTGGCACCAGTCAGGTAAAAGTCTTACATATAAGCTCTATGCCTAGATACGCACCTTAGAAGTTGGGTGTATTAATCTGTTTGACTTCCTTAAGCCCTCAGATTCTAATGCCGAAGGGGTTGACATCTCTTTTTCAGCTGACCTGGACAAGCTGTTCCTTGTAGGCATTGCTAATTCTGACGGAGAGTTCAACTTGCGTTTTTGCTCATTACCAGGCATCTGTGTATCAGCGCCAGTTGCCAGTTCCTGGTCTAGAGTCTCCTCTTGAATAGCTGGACTTTCTTTTTTCCCTGATTCCTGATCTATTGAGTCTGGATCTTGAGTAGAACCTTTGGTAGCCCTGCCAACATCAGAATCCTTGCTAGGCTTCGACCCTTCAGAATCCTTACCCTGATTGTGCTGATCTTTTTCCACCTTTTTCTTATGCACCTTGTTCAAAGATGTATCAGATTCCTCAGACGTGTGCGCTGGTTTCCTTCTTTTTGTTGCCCCTTGATTCATTCTCTTGTCTGTATTATTTGCAGATTTGGAGGCATGCTTATTAGTGGGGTCATTTTTCACAATAAAGTCCATGAATTTCCTTTTCTTAGTTGGCTTCGGAATACCGTATGTGAGCTTTGACAATGCTGATAACAGCCCCCCTGATCCTGATAGATTACCTCTCGTTGCAACACTTTCCATACTTCCATTCTTCTTATTAACAATATCAGCATCATTGTTCTGGTCCAACTTCCCTGGTTCTTCTTGTTCTTCATTGTCTAATTTTGGCTGCTTTGGAGGATGGGATACATCCTGACATGCGCATAAGTGCATTAGAATGTAACACATTGTCATAAATTCATGTTCATGTTAAAACGCAAACATAAGCTACCTCATTTTGATTCTGCTGCGCCTGAAATTCTTTCCATGGTATCCATAATTTCCCATCCCATGCCAATGAAGGCCTCAGGTTCCAAGATTTTATGACATCTGTGTCCCCATCACCTGGATTAAGATTTTTATACTGTTAACATAAAAACTGTGATGACAGATAAGAGATGGGTGTGCTATTTAATAATAGTTCAACTAATACAGAATAAAGCTGCAGCAAGGAAACTAGTTTTGCAAGAAGCTATAAATGATGATGGCAATTAAAGAAGGGGCATACGTGGTTTGAGCTCGTGAATGAAAATATACAATGCACCTCGAAGCAAGGGCAAAAAACCATGACACAGATCAGAGCAAAAAGTCTATCCAGGGGCGAATGTAGATAAATAAAAAGAAACCAGTTATAAAAGTTTGCAGTTACATCCTATAGATGTGCTCAGAAAATGTCTTGAACCAATGGCTGCAGTGACACGGACATGTTTAGGCAGAATTGTATACCTGGAAAGTGCACAGTCACAAGATTTTGGTCCTCCTCGCTTATGGCCGTTACAACGCCTTCCCACCACCTGTCATGAAAGGTGACTTGTTTTTAAATCATAAAAACGTCTACAAACTACTTCCCCAAAGTGCTGACCTTAAAAAAATTGTCCAAGAAAACACCACAAATAAGAACTTATACTCACCCATCTCGCATCCAGGCATCCACGTGATCTCCCGCTGACCATGTCTGACTACCAATTGCAGCTCGCCTTCTCTTCCTTGCACCATCATCATGTATCATTGGATGAGCCAAGCGGACTTTGGGGGGACCCGTGCCTTTGCCTCTAATTGACACCCACTCCCTAAGCTGCCCTTTCCCTGAAAGTGTTGTTTTACCAGTGTCTGTTAAAATATAGCAGGAAAAACACTTACTATTCTATATGACGGAACCATATGACCAATGTTTCAATGGATCTCATTAATGGTCAGAAATATACCATCATCTGCAAGAAGTTCATCATAAAGGACAAAAATCCGTTCATTCTCCATACGCAGCACCTTTCCTGAAAACCATACTCCATCTAGTCCCTCGTCATCAGGAACAACCTGTCAAAAACATGTTATCAATGGCAGAGATTGAGGGAAATTTATGACTGGTTCCATGGAGTACCAAAACTATTGGCCATAAACTTCCTGACATGGATTCTTGTTAATGCACTTAATCAGTATTAATCTATGGGTTTATACAGACCTCAACAATTGACCCTTCGGTGATCTCATTTTCTAGGGTGCTTGGCTGCGTTGCAGCTGGTTCCTCTTCAGCACAACTTGGTACATCTGAAGAAATGTGAAGTGGCTCAGCAGCATCAACTTCCTCTTCAACAGCTGCCACCGAGCTTGATGTGTCCTGATTGGCAGCCCCATCAGACACTATGTTTGCCCTGTCCCTGTCTGGAAATTCCACTTTCTTTGTGTTTTTGGTTGTCTTGCCAGATGGGCTTTTCTTAACATCCATCTTCCGAGCACGTCTTTCCTGGCGACTTCGCTTCCCATGTGTTACTTTTAAGCTTCGCACATCCACTGACTGAACTGGATCACCCATTGACAATACCATACCTGCTTGGCATGCAGCTTCTGCAGCCAATTCAGCTGCTCTGACAACAGCCTGTAAGTTTTCCGCCCTTTTACATGCTGCCGAAGCAGCCATAGCATGTCTTGTAGTTGCTTCTTTTGCAGCAGAGATGACAGATCTGAAGGCACCAGGGATTTGCCAAGTTGCATTTGATGCCATCTCGTTATCTTCTTGATGATAGCCTCCAACTCTAGAATCTGAGGATATGGCTTCATTGGCCATAAGCTTTGCCTGAAGAGCAGCTGCATATGCAACGTTTGCAGCAGCAGCTGCTGCTTTTGCAACGGAGACAGCAGCTGAAATTGCTGCTGTTGAGGAAGCAAATGTGGCATTTTCATCAGAAATAAGCTTCTTTTCCTTTTTTTCATTCATTTCTTTCCAAATGGACTGACTCCGTTCCATGGCTCTGGCTGCAGCCAATGCAGCCTCTTCAGCTTTTTGTCTGGCTTGTTCTAGGTTACCTTCAAAATCCTCAGACAAACTTCTTGATTGGTGATTTCCCTCGGAAGCAGGAGTGTGTGATGTAGTGATCTGATGCACTGTTGCCAATGTTATTGGTGAAACTCCATGAATGTTTCTAGATGCTTCAGCCAACCCCTTGCTTGTCAAATCACTTTGATCTACAGCATTTATCCTGTCAACTACTTGGACTTTTCTCCTTCTCTTTGCTTTGTGTCCAATGCCTGCAGCGGGCTTGCTCTTGTCACTATTTGCTAAATCATTTGCAGCCATAAGCCCTCCCTTTGAAACTACTGGTGGCAAAGAAGGGGTGATTGCAGGTTGAGTATTATATGGCATGTTAGTGGTGCATGAAGGAACTCGAGGAATGTCGGGAAACTGTGTACTGCTTAGAAAAGGTATGCTAACTGACTGTGTAGATGTTAACCATGGTATAGTCAATGAGGAGGGTGGCATCCAAGCAGAACCTGTAAAAGGTACGCTTTGTGCATATGGAAAACGAACTTTAGCTGGATGCTGCCATAAATCCATCAAACTACCTCTGGGCCTTGGTACTGGGCCTTGATTTGACATTCCAAATGTAACCACCCCAGGTGAAGGAAATCCACCTGTGGTAGGCTCTGGACTTGGTTTAGAAGAACCTTTTCTGACACTCTTCCCTTTAGCATTTGGAACAGGAATGCCTGGCATTGTATTTGCTGCAGATATAAAAGATCCATTTCCAATGCTTGCAGGAAAACCATGTATACTAGTTGGTGGTGTCAAGGTAGTCATATGTGGCAAAGTTCCAACAACTGAACTTTTTTTCCGTTGTACTCGTTCAGATGCCAATTGCCATACTTTTTCCCACCTGCTCTTTTCTCCACCAAAATTGTTGCGAAGAGATTCTTCAATGTCCACCACTTTGTTCATGCCACAAAAGTAAAAAGATGCCTAAGATGCTGTCCATCTATAGGAATAAAAATTATGAAGCTGCAACATGAAATTGATATGATGTACAAATGGAAGCATACCTTTTGAAACATCAGCAAATGCTGCAGACATCAATGCTTCATCGGGCAAAGATCCTTGACTGCACAGTTTCAGAATATTATGTAACTAATTCGCCCAAAAGTTGACAATGACAAGTCTTAACTTACATGAGAGAGCCATAAACAAGAATCTGTGCGCGTAGTTGAACTTGTTGACCATCTTTAAAGGACTGGTGTGTGGCAGATGTCGTGGCACCAACTTCTTTCAGACTGGCCTGCACTTTCTCTTTCACTGTATCTACAGTAGTACCGTTTCCTGAATTCGAGTGTTGTACTTTATGAGGATCCTGGCTAGTTTGACTATTGCATGCTTCATTTGCAGATTTATCATTTTCAGGACATGCAGGTGAATTGTTTTGTTTCCCGAATTGTATCTTCGGAGGATCCTGGCTAGTTTGACTAGTCCAAGATTCACTTGCAGATTTATCATTTTCAGGACATGCAGGTAAAGTGTTTTTCTCAACATCAGATTCCGTGATTGTGCAGACATTTGCAGAGTCACGTTGGGAGCTTTCCTTGGACACTTTAGCAGAAACATCCACATCTTTAAAACCACTTTGCTGAGAGGTTATTGTCATATCAAAGTCTTCCCCTTGTTTTTCCAAATTGTTTCTCCGTGTTGAAGTTTCTTTCGATGTGGTCAAATTGACACCCTCCATACTTTCCCCTATGTCTCCAGGTTTAGTGTCCTGCAGCTCCTGTCCTTCAGAGACTGACCCAGGATCAAGACAGACTGGGGAAAGATCAAGCGGTAGGCAATCCCCCTTAACGCTGGTGTTTTCTCTATCAGGAGTTGTCTCCTTATCATCTGGGCGGCAATCTTCCTGAGCCTCTTCATATCTACTAGTTTTGGTTTCAGGTGCCTCTGAGGAATTCGATGCGTTGTCTGATGTTAACAGGACATCCTGTGAACTCTCTGGCATGTGATCCTCTATCTTTAACTCCTCTTGAACATTAGAGTCAGTAGTTCTGAGCTCTGACTGCAAAGATTTCTCTGTATTTTGTTCTTCGGGATGCACTTCTGAGATTTTAATAACCTCCTCGGGTTGTGTCTGTGTTTCTGGCTTAGTACTATTATCTGGCTGTTTACTATACATCTTTGTTATTTCCTCAGTCTCATCCAAAACTAGCCAGGCCTGACCTGGTAGTTCGACAGGTACATGTTCTATGCTATCACCAGGCGGGAAACTATTTTGGAGTTCAAGAATGTCTTCTATGCTTTCATCCTTTAATAGGTCCCCATCTGATTTTGCAGTTTTTTCGCTATTCTCAACAACTTCTGATGTACTACTTATATACGAACTTTTCTGTGTAGCACATTTATGCAAACTACTAAGCTTATCATTTTCTGGCCCTGTCACAGTTTCCACCCTGCTGAGAAAACAAAAGACACGTTATTATAATTTAGCAGAAAGAAAACTTCATCTATTTGATCAAACTCTTCATTTTCCATGTATTGCAATCCAGCTTATCTGGCCCAAGCCCTGTCCACAGTTGAACACAAGCTATCAATCAAATCGTGGAATGCTAGCTTACCTATAAGAGGATCATGAGCTAAGGAGTGGTGTTACATCCCTTGACTTATATTAGTAACCAAACTGGCATAAATAATTTTAAGTATAAACGAACATAACCTTATTGTTATTTATGACCTACCTGCCTGTTTCTTCGCCAGAGCGACATGATGGGGTTGTAGTTTTGAACCCAACTTCGTGAGGTTTCTCTTCTGCGCCTGTCTGACTCAAACCTTGTCCATCCTTGGGATACCCAACTTGTGTAATCACAGTAGAATCTCTGTTTTCAAGCGCCTCTGATGGAACCAGTTTGCCCAAGTCCACATCTACCATTCCAGCTCCAGGCTGCTCCATCAGATCATCTCTCTTACGCAGAGATCCTTCTATCTTACTAGAACCAATCATATGAAAGGAAACTACTAAATCCGGCACTAATTGAAATCTTACAAGCTTATACCTTGAGATTAACTCCGCAGCTCTGGCGCTTACGAAAAACGAAAACAGGTTAGACCCTGCGGTAGGGCTCCATTACCTACCCCTAAGGAGCTCTGGTTTAACCGATACTAAAATCGGGATTTTTCTGCTATTTACTACGGATACGCAAAGACTTCGTCATATTCTTCCATCCAAACTTCCGGCAGGCACAGAATCTACTCAGCTACTCCACTTTCTTCTACTTATTGCAAAATGAACTGGATTTGGACCTGGGCTTGGTTGCTCAGGCAAAAGGTGCGGGTGTATGTCAGTGAAGCAGACAAAGACACGCACCAGGACAAGAGGAACAGTATAAACTGAGTCGGGTTTAGCTAAGTCGGATTTTTACGAGCTGAACAGAATAAAATAAACAGAGTAAAGCAGAGCTAGCCGGAGGAGCCATAGCTGTGGCAATCAACACTGTTGTTTGTTTTGTGTTTTTTCAATGATGAGCTGGCAATGTCGGCTCTGTTGTTATTCTTATGCTTGAATATATACGCACCAACACCACAGCTTTCAGATATCACCTAATCGCCCCTATAGATAGGTCTACCATTGGTCAAGGACTTTCTTTCTTCCCTAACGTTGTTAGGAGACCCATTCCAATTTATAATGTGTGTGGGCAGGCCCTTATGCAGGGTAAGGGCTTAGTGAACCGTGTTAGCAGCAAGACCCTGCGAACGAAAGGGCCTGCCCATGCACATTACCCATAGTAATGCATCTGCTATTATCAGAACATCATCCCACATGGAGCATTGATTTATAGCAAGTTCTAGCGATTCTAGAGAATTCGATCCTTGAATGTGTCTGTGGGGCATTCCCGAGACACCGGCATAAATGGGTAGAAACGATTACTCATAAATGTTTAGACGGTTTTGCCCAGTTGGTTAAGGGCATGTCGGTTAGGAACGTTACAATTGGTATCAGAGTAGGTCTCGAGTTCGGTTCTCCATGGGTGCTTATATACATGTGTAACTTGGTAACCACCCACTCAGTGGTATACTGGCTAAGTCATTGCCTTGGATGCTCGAGGACGAGCATAGCTCTAGTGGGAGAGATTGTAACGGGCCCATGGTAGACCGCTCGAGTATTCGATCCTTGAATGTGCCCGTGGGGCGTTCCCCAGACACCGACATAAATGGGTAGAAGCGACTACTCATAAATGTCTAGACGGTTTTGCCCAGTTGGTTAAGGGCATGTTGGTTAGGAACGTTACATAAGCTACCTGGGAATTGCTTCTTGGTTGGTGGCGACCGACGTTAACCGGGAGATGCAAACCGGGAATCGTTGACCAGTTAGCTTATCTTAACAATACCATAATCGGAGAGTGTTTTCTTTGTCGCCGATGTTTGCTTCTTCGATCTCGAGCTCCTGGCTATGGTGTCTGTAGGCTCTCCATGTCATGGCACTGCTTTTCTCTAGGACCTAGAACACCATCGATGGATCTGTCCGGTAGCTTCCGTCTAAGATCAACGGTGTAACAGGTCGTAAGGAATTTGTGTTCCTAATTGTCATTCCTTGATATTGGTACGGGATAGAAGTCGATGCTAGATTACACCACCGACAAAAAAACACGACTCAATTCTATGAACGGGCAAATAATTCGAGCCTGTAATGCGATGAAATAGCCTTTGCACGATCATTACCTTATGTGGAATGTCGGTGGGTGAGAATGTCATTCTATATGCGTTGGTGCCATGGCAGTGAATGGCAAACCAAGGAGCTCAATTAGGGACGACTTAGAACTGTTGTGGCATTGACTCGTGACATAAGGTACTTCTATAGTATCATGGCAGTGACTCATGGCACAGGACACTTCTATATTGGAGTTTCAAAGGTGTAGGTTGATCATGAAAATGAGAATGGCAAGCCAATGTACAAGAATGCACACTTGTAACGTGATCCTTCTCCAAAATGGACCTTGCGCCCATGCCCAATGTCATTGTAAATGAGAGTGTAATTGTCTTATTCTATGGGTTTGTGGGTTTTCTAATGTAAAACTATCATCTTATGTCACACAAATGTACTAATCGTTTGCAAGATGTTACAACCAGATTAAGGACCGATTTCTTAAGGACCAAAGAATAGCCACTTTCTAAGGCATCTGCCTACTTTCAATTGCACATCTATTTTTCGCGACTCTTTCGTCAGAACATATTTTCAAAAAGAGCCAATTGACAATCATTCACTTCTATATTATGACCAGTTCAATTGCACATAAAACTTATATGATTGAATTGTTTCACTTTCATTTACTATTACGTGAGGCATAAGAAACTCGTGACCACTTATCATATCTAGTATTCTTATGCACGAGACAACATCTTTGTGTGTTCTCATGAGATTTTTGACATAAAGAGTACTAAATCGTTTTATAAGTAACAGATCAAATTGGCGGTAAATGTGAGTACTTTTTGTAAAATGTACATTTCATAGTTGTAAGGTTGGTGCAATGCTATCACATGAATGGGGTGGTGATAGTTTTACCCCATGTAAGTGTGATACTATGGTATATTCAACCATATCCAAAAATGCGCACAGGATTTTGGAGTCACATAAAAAATCAAGTCCACAGCAAAATAAAAACCTCACTTGTTTGTGATGTGATACTATACCTTATGGGACTCTTGTGTGTTAGAGTTATCACTATTGGTGCATGCTGATAACTAGTTATTAGTATTGTTGGAGTATTGATAACTAGTTACCAGTGTTATTCCACCAATATAAGCCCGATAAGGTGGTTATCCATCTTTGTCGCAGCCGATAACCAAAGATGCGTGGTCTCAATTGTATGTCCTCGATACCAGTATTTGACACGTAAAAGCTTCAGCCCTAGCGGGCCTCGGGCTTACGTGCCAAATATCTAGCCTCAGACGTACAACCTCAGTCACGCATTTTTGGTTATCAGCTTTGGCTAGACCAATAACGTTATCTTATCAAACTCTTGTGTGTAAACTGAGAGTTCTTGTATTCTGATTATCAGTATTGGTACAGTATCAGTACTGGTGTCCCTGACCTCTATCAAATTTCACCTATATAAGCCCGATAAGGCAATTATCATACTTCGCCTCTTCTACACCTATAACCTTACTTTGATTGAAATGATCACCAGTCCCCAAAATATAGCGACCAACACATCAAAGCTTTAATGCCCCTAATGAACAGGGGCACAAGTACATCTCTACAACGCTTAGATGCTCCTATTCCACACAAATACTTTGTTGGATTGCCCCTTGTTAAGGGGCAATTCGTTAGGGGGAGGGTGGGTTTTAGTATATTTTGGCGTATTATAGGCATATCTTATGATCTGACAGCCACTATCACAGATCATTTTTCTGGGGGTGGAAAACTTTTTGTTATTTCTCGTCTGAATATGCTCTAACGTTTTTCATGTTTTCGATGCCAACTTTTTTTCACGGCAACGGAAAGTTATTTTACCCTATCCCCTTTCAATTTATATTCTTTTTTCTTCTGAACCCTCCCTTTCTAGCTTCCATCTACTTATCCAATGTTATTCCTTATGTTTCTTGCATACTATATTTCTTGCCCGTGCAATAGAGTTTGGGCTATTGTCCAACTCTTTTGCAGGAGCATCAAAGTGTCTTAGATTTAGAGCTTCTATAGGAAGCTAAAATCTATGCTTTTTAGTCCTGCTAAATTGAATGATTTTCAAGTGGTTCAAATGTATCTAAAACAACATGAAGGTATAGCTTAACAATGTTATGATGCTGGACGTCTATGGATGGAGGAGAGAGTTGCTGAGGCGGTTGCCCTGGTCGGTTGCTGAGGGACGGCTGGGGAGATCACTTTCGATGGCCCCTGCGCGATCGGATTCGCAGCCCAAGGCTGCCGGAGTAGTGGATTCACATGCTTTGAGCTTGAAGCCCAGGGAGATGGCGAGAAGAAAGGCTCCTGCAG
>JAANSK020189990.1:0-14652 GCA_011763485.2 Isoetes engelmannii
GGTTCGACCCGTTGGGGAGGGGAAAGTCCCCGGCGTTATACGATGGGAGCATCGTATGCCGTCAGGGAGCGTCACAAACGACATATCTAAGAATGTCCTGTGAAGTTTTTACTTTGATCCACGTAGAATCCCCATCAGGAGTTATAGAAAAATAATGGTTCCAGTCCCATCAACGTGCCTTTGCACAAAATGCCACCCCATTCTTCATGTTGACTGCAAAGATCAAGCTCCCAATGCCCAAAACGTTTTTGCATAATAGATTTCACTATGTAGTAGTACAGAAACTATGTTTCATGTCTTCCAGCAAATCAGGCAATATGTGATGCTTAAATCATGGGACAAACTGAAGATTAAGGAAGTGGTCTGCCCAATTGTCTGGATGAATGAAAAATGACTTTTTGCTAATCCAACACTATGATGGGCTCAATTAGTGAAGATATAGAGTAAGGGATGAGATATTTGATTCAACTACAATAACTTTCAAGATTGTAAATGTACAGTCAGTAAGGTAAATTCATTGTAGGACCCCAAATTTATATGAACTACTCAAGATAAAAAATTTTAATGTGTGGCATCTAAGATTCATGGTGATTGATTTGATATTTTAATAGAATGGAAAATATAATAGGTTGAAGATTAATCTAATGCCGCAAGTTGACTCAGGAGAGTGTTTGAGACATGAGACTCGGTATAGAAATTGCCATTTTAAATTCCAAATGTTGATACTTGTTCTCAAAATCCAACTTGTTCAGAGATAGGCTTGCGGGAAAGCAGAACCAAATTCAAATGATTTCCAGGGATTTCAAAAATACACTAATATTTATTAATTGGTTTAACTACTCATCATGGAAAGTACTTCTTGTCATCCAGGGTATATAGCTTGTAGATGCGACCTTTCCATGAACCCATAAAGTCAATACACTTCACATGCTCCCTTCTGGTTTCCTTATCTCATTATCTACAAAAATACTATCCACGCAAAATACAAACACGAAGTGAAGAAGAACTTGCCTACTAGTTGGGCCTAATAAAATCCAAAACCTGAATTTTATTCAAATAAACATATGATACATCAGAAACATCAACTATTCTTCATATATAATTAGACACTTGAAAGAACTATTCTTAAAAGACTTACTGGTGGAATGCAGAGATAAAACCTTTCTTCCCACCCAACAATCGATCGATAGCTATGGGCCTGCAAAAGTAGCTACAAGAAGAGATGGAACAACAAAATTGAAGGAAAATAACTGGATTTGAAAGTACATAAACAACATTCTGCAAGAAACCATGCTTTAGAAAACATGATTTATAAGCAAGAAAAGAAAACCACAAGTTTGCTTGATGATGACATAGCAGAAATAAATAACAACAAGCTTCAAAAAGCCCGAAATACTAGAGTTGGAATAGTAGAGGAGCAACATCCAAAATTCAAGAGGATACAAGAATCGGGTGGAGCTCCAAGAAATAGGATGCTTTTTGTTTTTTGCTCTACGACACATAGGAAACAAAGGGGAAAAAAATAAGTCAAAAGTCCTTTTCAAAAAAATTTCAACCGCAACCTAGAATGTACAATGACACTCGGCATAAGAACAAATTTCTAGAACAAAAAAAAAAATCCTTCCATAGTATATAAGCAGGAGAATTCTTGACCTCTGGTCCAAGTTTTGCCACAGGGTGACAAGATTTGATTTAAACATCCCCATTTAAAGGGATTCCGTCAAAGCCCTGGAAACGGTAAAAATGATTTGTAACAAATTCCACCGGATCTACACTAACTCCTAAGAAAAGTCTTACCAGTTAGTTAGCAGGAAGAGCGAGCAAGCAACCGAGAAAGATGGGGCTGAGAAAGATGGGGAGGAAAACAAGCATGGCGAGCTTGTGACGTTCTCCAACAGGCACGACATAACTATTTCTCTCAGTCGTCCATCGAAGATAGATTATAATCGAATAGAAAAGGCCAGGTCAATTTTTAGGACACGTGGATAGGCTAGGCTTTCAGATAACTTAAGACCCTTGGTTGGGCTGTTGCGCTAAAAAAAGAAAGGGCATTGGACGTTGGAAAAAAAGGCCTTTTGACGTTGAAAAAAAGGCTTTAATCTTGGCCGGTGATGTGGTATAATTTTGGCCGTCCGATCTAGGGCTGCACCCCGCCATTACGGTATAATATTATAATATAAGATTCTACTTTGAGTTTTTTGCAAAGTTTGAAAAAAAACTTTCTATTTTCAGATCAAGGAGCTTATTGAGGTGCTTATTCATGAGCATTTCCAACATATATAAGTCAAGTTCGGTCGTAGGATCTTGGACCAAGGATCAGTCTGGACCGTAGGATTCAAGGATCTCGGATCGACGAGGAGGATCGAGAACAATCTGGACCATAGGATCGTCTATATATAATTCCCAAAGCCATGTGCACCATAGGATATATCCCAAAGCAAAGTGGGCCGTAGGATCTCGGATCAATGCTCCAGATTGAAAGTATGTAAAAATGCGATATTCTGGAGCATCTAACATTCTAGAACCTTCTAAAAGGTTCTATTTTGAGTTTTCGCAAAGTTTGAAAAAAACTTCTATTAGATTGAGGTGCTTATCCATGAGCATCTGAAATATTCTAGATCATTGAACACTCTAGAACATTCTATTTTGAGTTTTTGCAAAGTTTGAAAAAAAAATTCTATTTTTAGATCGAGGAGCTTATTGAGGTGCTTATTCGTGAGTATTTCCAACATATATAAGTCAAGTTCAGCCGTAGGATCTTGGACCATGGATCAGGATCAGTCTGGACGGTAGGATCACAAGGATCTGATCTCGGATCGACGAGGAGGATCGAGAACAACCTGAACCGTAGGATCGTCAATATATGATCCCGGATCAACGCTCCAGATTGAAAGTGTATAAAAACGCGACAAATATAAGAACATAATATATGTTAGTTAGATATATATTTATATTAGGCTCGCCATCCTCATATATAAAACAAGATCTTGACCGTCGAACGCAAAAATGGGTGGTCCAGATCGACCGGTCGTGATAGACATATTTAGGTGCATTTAGAGCGTCAGTTAGGATGAGGTGAACGATCCTATGGTCCATATTAATTTTCATCTCGACCGTCGATGTGTGAGCCCCTCCGACCCCTATGCACGGGCAAGGGGCCGCCACGGGGCACGATCTTGGCCCTCCATCTTCTCTGACCCCTATGCACGGGCGAGGGGCTGCCACGTGGCACGATCTTGGCCCTCCATCTTTCCACGTGGATGTACATCAGAACCATAGATTGTTGCTGACATGGCAAATCAGAGGGTAATTAGTTGAAACTTTTTATGTTTTATGGGGATTCGAACCCTGATGTATGCCCCCTAAACCCCCTAAATTTACCACTAGACCAGGCATTGATTGGTTAAATTAATTGGAAGTTCTAATATAGTTGAAGGTGAGGTCTAATCAATTCTGGAATGTTCTAGATGATGGCAGATCTATAATGTTGTTCTACACAAATATCCCACATGCATTCATTCAGAAAAGAGGTCCCTTTCCCAGTATATAAAGGGGCTTTCGACACAAGGATGGGCACTCTGGTTCAACGGTAGTCTTGAGTCTTCTAGATGCTCATGGGTAAGCACCTCAATCTAGAAATAGAAAGTGCTCTCAATAATTTGGAAAGAATCAAATAGAATTTTATAAAATATTCTCATGCTCAGGGGTAAGCACCTCAATCTAAAAATAGAATTTTTTTTTGCTGAAATTTTGCAAAGAGTAAAAATAGAATGAATGTTCTACAATGTTCAGCTGCTCATTAATAAATATCTATGTCTAAAATAGAAAATTTTCTTTGAACTTTACGAATAGCCAAAATATAATGTTTTAGATAGTTCTAGAATGTTCCAAAGGTCTAGAATACTCTAGTTCTAGAATATTCTAGAAGATTGTAGACATTAGAGGTTTTGTGGGATCACTTATTGGGTCAAACTCGATGCCATGCTGGAAATCGCGCGGCCAATAGGAATGCGAGCGCGTACAACCCTTTCAGCCTCCATGGCTGCCTCCCCAAGCCAGGTATCGTCAGAACAGAGGTTCAGCATTTTCCAGACCTACTTGCCCTGAAGGTTCGATAGGCGGGAAGGAATAATTACAAAATGCCCCCGCCCTGAATTACCGCCCAAAACTCTAGGTCGTTTATAAATACCCTCCCTTCCCAAGTTCGCTCGTCTTTTTGCGCCTCTCAATCTCTAATTTGCTCTCATTCCTTTTCAGCTATCGCTCGTATGCTCTCGTTCCTTTTTAGCTATTCTATTTCATACGAAATTGTGATTTTCAAATTATAATTCTGTTTTCATTTCATTTCAGATGGCGATTAGCTCTATCACAGTTGAGAATGATTTCGGCTGCTTCAATCTGTATCTTGGTAGCTTCGTTACAATTCAACCGGGAGTCAGAGGTCCTCACCAGGTAAAGAAAGGCAGAAGAAATGTGATTCCATCCCATTGGAAGGTTATGGTTGTCGGATTTGAAGTTAGAGGGGAAGTGTTTATCCAGGTGTGGCATCTATATACACCATCAGACATGGGTAAAGTAAAAATTAGATCTCGGCGTAATTTCCATGAGTTGCGTGCTAATTGTGAGTTTCAAGCTCTTTCTTTCATCTTTCTGTCATAAAATCAACTCATTGTGTTTCTGTTTGGTCCTCTAGGCTCTATATTTCAGACGTGGTTGACCTGGAGCCACTGAGCTCTGTAACGAACATCTTTCATGCGTTCTATTATGATATTGGTTCTTTACTATTTGAAGGTCAGAAAGAAGTGGAGCTACGTGAAAGAGGGATTCGGTTCATGAGATATGATTATTATCCTCGAAAAAACCAAAATCATTGACTTGCCATTGCCCCCACTATCGCAGCTTAGTTCCTGCTCAATGAAATCGAATTCCGTTTTTCTGACAAAAAGATTAATTTAGCGATTGATATATTTATTGCGTTGTTCAAGGATGTCGAGAATGTCAAGAAGACATAAAAAATGTTCATTGTAAGTGACTATCAGTTTTTTTTTTGACAAATTATTGTGTAAAAAGTGGTCGTCTCGGCTGCATGAAGGAGTTGAAAGGGTAGATTGCCGGATAAAGAAAGAAAACGATCAAATAAGGTACTGTATTCGAAAGCAAACTGTGTACTTCACCTTCAAGTATAGAAGATGGAGGGAAGTGAAAGAAGGAAGTATATGGTCATGGGTTCCGGTGGAGCAAGACGATGGTGACGGTACCCATTCCGCGGTAGTTGAAATTTCTATCTTCAAAAGTGGTGAATTGTTTAAAACATTGAAAGTCGAAGAAGAATGGTCTCTGTTTGATGTGAGAATTTTATTGGAATTAGAATGTGACTTGAGTTTCTTCCATTTTTTGGTGGATGTCAAGGTAGGAAAACGTAGGGAAAAATTGTTTAAGATAAATCTTTGTTTGCCTCCTGTTGTACTTTCTTTAAATGAGAATAGTTAAAGAAATACAGAACAACGGTGTTACTGGGTTCAATTCCCAGTGTTGCCTGCCAATCTGTTGAGAGCATGGTCAAGATTCGCACCGTCGCCACGATGTGAAATCGACACTCACCTAAACTGTTGCAGTCACATTTTCGCACCGTAACCACGGTGGAAAACTTGGTGCTCCAATGACTTGTGAAATACGGCTCTTCACACCGTATGCAGACACAAAAATCAAAAGTTACATCAGATATTAGTTAAAAAGTACTAATTTTATGTAATATATGCATAATACATGAACATTAGTTAATTACATGGAAGAGACTTAGTAATTAAGATAATTTTTACTATGTGTCTTTACCTCCGTGTACCTGTCTATTTAAAGCAAAATAATGTACATAAACAAATAAAGCTGGTAGTCAAGTTGGCAAGCATGCACCATATACGGAAAGTACACCGTATCCAATAATGTTGGCTAATAATTGTATGTATCTATACGATCAATAATGCTGGCGGGATATAAATAGACATGCATTATTTTGTGGCGAGACAGGGTGAGGGCAGATGGCTGATGAATGAGATACCATTACTTGCACTATGACTCATGAAGACCTCCGTAGGTTCCGTCAGCTTCAAATACCAATGGTAATGTGGTTAGAAGTTGTCGCTATAAATCATGCACGCGATTACCCTGATCCTTTCAAAGTGGTGATCCATCTTATATGGAATTGAGAGCATCATTTGTTCATGATAGAAGAAATAACTGGACCAATATGTCGGAATGAAGAATCTGAAGAATGCGAGCGAGGAGGGTGATGTAAGATGATTCTATTGCTAAAGCTCTGTAACAATCCCATTAATATTATCTTCTTTCTTATTATGTTGTTGTGGATGTATGTAGTTATAGTCTTCCTTGTTTTTTGCTAAACTACATAATAGAAACATAGAACCACATTCACAAACATAGAAACTGCAAATCCAAGAAGGATCTAGGAGACATTGTGTGTTGTATATATTATGTATAAAAGTACAGATATCCAAAAGCAAATACTAATGTTGTATACTTTAGGAAAGTGCCATTGCAACGGTCATTTGCAACGGTCATTGCAACGGTTCTTCTAAGTGTCCTATATATATATATATATGTGTGTTGCTTGGACCTTTCTTGAACTCGTTTGAGGGGTGAAGGAGTTTGAAGGAGATGGTGAGGACTCGACAAGGCCGACAACAGGTTGCTGAGGTTCTAGTGGTGCTGAATGAGCTCCAACGGGAGGAGGCTATTCACATTGCCAAGGAATACATCATTTGGATGTTCAGGAGTAAGTTCTAAGTTATTTCCGTTCGGTTTCATGATTTTTAACTGCTAGATTGGAATGGTTCTAAACATCCTCATGCTCGATGATACAGAAGTTGTATAAAATGGGGCATACGCGGTACCCCCTGGAGTCTGGCAGGAAGGGGAGTTGGCATCTAACGGAGAAATGCTAGCATGTCTGAAAACGACGATTGTCCAAGTCAAGGCTCTAAAGAGATTGCTGGGTATGGACCATCTGTGGGAAGGTAACACACTGAAACATGATTTCGAAGATATGTATGTTGCACATAGGTTTGAGAAGCAGATGCTGGTCAAGGACTTGCTACGGGATCGTCTAGAGATATGTCGAACCCTGGACCAACTACTCTGGAATTAGCCCATCGTTGTCCCAGATGTCACTGTTGAGGATGTTCCAAGTGTCACTCTTCATGCTTATATGTAAGCTTGAGAAGAAAGAGAAGCCAAAAACATGCCACCAAAATTTATTGGCCGCGTTATAGAATATGCTGTACTTACTATATACATGTATTAAACTAAACTTAACAGACTATGTATGCTAGTTAAGCACTTAATTGGTCTATTAGTGTGTATTAGTATGCAAACAAGGAGCAGAGGAGGAAATACAGACAATGAACAGACAAACTGCAGAATAAACAAACAAGGCCTTAATAATATTTAGTTAATATATATAAAAAAGAACAGCGTAGCCACGGTGCGAAAGACGCCTTTTTCTTAAAGGAGTGCAGGCTCTTTTCGCACCGTGATAAGTATCGCACAGTTCATACAACAGATATCTTTATTTAGAGTTGTCATCGCACACGCATTTTCGTAAAGGCGATACCCCTTTTTATTGCTCAGAAGAAGGCGCTAGAATTCCACAAATGTCGAGCTCCAGGTCAAATAAGGCGTTTGAATAGTTCCAAGCATGGTATGATGAGGTAGTCCGCTGTCACACCCAGATGAGTACGCTCAGCCACCTAAAACTCCCATTGACGCCACTGCAGTGTACAATAACTTAAGCCTGCCTGTGGATATAATCTTTGAGGCAACCAAACACATTGATGTGTATGGTCAGTACATTCAAACCTTTATGGCCGTTGCGAACCTGATTCTCATCCTGCAACAATTGGAAAGATTGTATTGAGTGTGAAGTCCTTGTTAAACTTGTTTCCCAAGAATGATCATGATAAGGTTCGAAGGTCGTTCAAGAGGCTGCCATCCGACTTGTGTGAAAAGGACGGGAAGGATAGTTTATATCCTGTGGACATAATGTTTGCTACTTACATTATTTATTCGGTCACACCAACAGATGTGACCGTACCACTATTAAAGGCTCATCCAGAACCTCGCTCACCCATAGCAGAGGTTTTTGATGAAGAGGAAGAGAAGGAGATGGTGGAAAAACTAGAGGCGGGTGAGGATGAAGAGCAGGAAGATGAAGACGAGCATGAAGAGGACCTTGACAGCTGGGGTATCACGAAAGCCTTACCAATTTTTGTAGGAGGGAAGGACTATCTGCTTGTTCATGGTATATGTTCTAATACCAGTTTGAGGGAAGATGAGGTCCTTGGTCAGGTCTATGCTTTTGTTGTAAATTTAGATGACTTCGTCGACTTCGAGCCAGAAGTGCGGAGGGAGATGTATGAAGCATTGACTTATGATGGTACATCATTAGCTCCGGAAGTGGCATTTGATAGGGTTCTGGAGATGGCATAAATTGGATTGAAGGAGGTCTCAGACGTAAAGTTCGAGGCGACTTCTTCCAAACCTATGACTACAGGAACAAGTAAATCAAGAGGGGAAGCAAGCTCCTCCAGGACTTCGATCAACATCAACACCAAACGCGTTGTCGAATCTGATGAAGTGGAGGTATGCTAGCCTTAACCTTGCCTATTTTATTCAACTCTCATGATCGATCGTATGTATTGTGTAGGAATTTTTTGTTGACAACTTCTGCGCCAGACATGACAGAGTCAGCCTTGGTCGAGATGGCACTATCGCCCACTATATGGGCTACCTTCATAAGGGAGAAATTCTTGTTTTCCATTCTAAATACAGCCCATCTGGTTCTGAGGAAGTTCAGAAACTAAAGGCCCTCTCCTTGCTTGGCAATCATTACCCATTAGCAGCCAATTCTGATCGAGTGTTAACTGTTAGGAGAGATATAGCCACACATGTTTTTGGTGGATTTAGTATGTATTCTCTCGCAATCAATAGAGCTGCATTAGCTTTGTCCGGGGTGGATATGGCTACAATTAAACTTACTTAGGAACAGAGGGAGCCCCAGATTCCTCGTCTTATGTATGAGCTGGGTGCTGGTTTGGATGAGGCTGACCTGGAAGAAGTCGAAGTCTCAGACAACCTTCATGTTTCTAAGAAAATGAAGATGTAACATACTTTGATTAATAAAATATCTTGTTCTACAAGTTTTTGTTTGTGTACCATCTCCAATTGATTAATTAACATTTCATTTTAATTAATGGTTGATTTTATTATTGCAACCGTCGCCATGGTGCGAAAGTAGGGTTGAAATGCCTTGTTATTGATGGCTATTCGCACCGTGGCCACGGTGCGAATATTCGGGTTCTTTGGTATATACGCTCTTCGTCTTTTGCATGGTAGTAATGATAACTATTTTTAGAAGTCTTTTTTTGCCAATCTAAATTCTTTTCACATAGTATTGTTATATTTTCTTAAGACATTATTTAATATAATAAAGAATAGTGTCCGTATGTGAGTGAGTCTTCAACTCCCTATTGACGACCAAGAAGGCACCACGTGGCGCGATCTCAGCCGTCCATCTTGATGGGAGATGAAAACACTTTTGTTTGAAAATATTTTTGTTTTGGAAGGGATTCGAACCCTGGTGTGTGGCCCCAGCCCCCCATCCCCCCATCCTACCATCCTAACCACTAGAGCAAGCAATGGTTTCTTTGAAAAAATGGTGGCTCAAACATAGTTAAGCCTAGGGTCAAATCAAATAGAGTACTATAGAAAGCTCTAGAATATTCTAGAATATTTTGGATGTTCATGGCTAAGCACCTCGAATCTAAAAATAGAAGGTTTTTTTCAAAATTTGCAAAGACTAAAAATAGAATGTTCTACAATGTTCTAGATGCTAACAAGCAGGCAGGTGAGTCTCAAAATAGAAAGTTTTTTGAAATTTAGCAAAAAACCAAATCCAAGAATGTTCTAGAATATTCTAGATGCTCATGGGCAAGCACGTCAATCTAAAAATAGAAAGTTTTATTGTGTAATTTTAGAAAGAGCCAAAAGAGAATGTTTTGGAAGGTTCCAGAATGTTCTAGATGCTCATAGGTAAGCATCCCAGTCTAAAAAGAGAAAGTTTTTATAGATAGATGTAAAATGTTTCAGACGCTAGAAATAGATAGGTATGATAGGTGTATAGGTATAGCAGGTGTATATGTATGATAGGTGTATAGCTATAATAGGTATATAGGTGTATGGGTATGATAAGTGTGTAGTTGATAGGTATAAGTGTGATAGGTGTAGGGGATAGGTATGATAAGTGTGTAGGTGATCGGTGTAGGTATGATAGGTATAGGCGATAGTTATGACAAGTGTGTAGGTGATAACTATAGGTATGATAGGTATAGGTGATAGATATGATAGGTGTATATAGGTATGATAAGTGTGTAGGCGATAGGTATAGGTATGATACTTGTAGGTGTATAGGCATAATAGGTGTATACGTATGATAAGTGTAGGTGGTGTATAGGTACAATAAGTGTGTACGTGATAAGTATAGGTATGATAGGTATAGGTGTATAGATATGATAAGTGTAGGTGATAGGTATATGTATGATAGGTGGAGGTGTATAAGTGTGATAGGTGTATAGGTATGATACATATAACAGGTATAAGTATGATAGATATAGGTATAATATGGTTAAGTGTATAGGTATGATAGGTGTAGTAGCTGTATAGGTATGATAGGCATAGGTGTATAGGTATGATGGGTGTATAAGTCACAGGTATGATAAGCATATAGGTGTATAGATCATATGTATGATAAGCATATAGGTGTGAGTAAGCTCCTTATGAATTGACAATGGTGATGAGTAACATAAATATGTCCTAACATATAGGTGTAATATGGAAATTATAGGTATTCATAGATGAGCATGCATTTGTCCAAACCGAGGCGAGGCCTCATCCGGAGGCCGGACTGAGCTGAGGAGTTAGTTCAAAATAGAAGAGATCCACCGCCCTAACATGTAAGTGTTCCATGGAAATCATAGATATGCATATGTCCAAATCGAGGCGAGGCCCCAGCCTTCGAGCCAACGGGCGGCCCCTTTTCTAGTAGCATAGATTTATCTAGGTTTTCACCTCATTTGTCGGTATACAGTTTAGAGATGTCGCAGAATAGTGGCCATACCGGATCTAACGATCCTAACCGCCATGATGAGTCAGACGAGGCGCTAGGTAGGCACTCGCATGATAGGTGGCCTTCTGGGGCCAGCACCTTAGAGTATGCTAGCTTTTCAAATAATCGTGCGAGGGAGCACTCTGCTGGGGACGAGGTGAGTCAGCCTGCCATAGACAACATAGTTATGTTGTTAATAATCAGGCAGAGGAGATGTATAGAGATCCTTCACAGCCGGAGGCACGTAGGGTGTACCTATTCAACAACGAAATCTGCATTGGGGAGGGCTGGTTTGTGCAAGCTACTGTGTGCCATGGAATGCCTGTGCCAGCTGATTGCATCGTTGTTCAAGTCACTGCAGCTGTTATACTGGAAGAACCATTGGCTATAACTTCGATGGGAGCCGCACCATGGGAGATGTTATCGGAGGATTCGTCACGTGGCCAAGGCTGATGTCCGCCTTGTCGCCAATAGGTACTATTGACGCTATGATTAATGAAATTGATTACATAACTGGACTACCTAGGTGTCGTAGTGTGGTTGAGGATGTCGATCATCAGTTGCTAGCAGTAAGCATGCCTAGAATGGTTACTGAAGAACCTCATCAGCTGGGAGCAGCAAGCAGGCCAAGAATAATTGAAGATCGTTCGACTATTCTTGCTCTTCCTGCTCCCCAGGCTATTCCTGCTCTTACTGCTCCCCATATCCAGCCTGTCGATCAAGTGCAGATGCCCATTGATCAAGTGCAGCCCGTTCATCAATTACAGCCCGTTGTTGAAGTGCAGGTGTTCGTTGCTCAAATGCAGCCCATTGATCAAGTGCAGCCAGTTAATCAAATGGAGGTGCACGTGCAGGGTCAAAATGTCGATCATGTCCAGAAAGGTTCTATGGCGGTCCTAGCCAGTGGGGCAATTTTTATTGGGACGGAGCAACCTGTCCTTCCAGCCAGTGGGGCAAATGTAGTTGGTACAAAGGAACAGCCCTAGCCACAGGTTCAACCTCAGCCATAGGTGACGCCTGTCGACCAAGTTCAGGAGCAGGAGAACATTGCAGAGAGTAGTCGAGGTAGACGGAGGAGGAAGACAACAAAGCCAAAGCAGCAAAAGCCAAAGGTTATCTGCAAAGTCCCTTCGACAAAAAATAGGAAGGGCAAACCTATCAAGACCAAGTACAGGTGGCTTCGGGAGGTACGCCACTTCCAGAATCACGTGGGGTGGGTACTTCCGAAGCTGACAATGGCTAAAATCTGTAGAGAAGTGGTGAAAGACATATATATTCTGATGAAGAAGGATAGGGAAAGGTACCACAGGAATGCGGAGGATTTTCCAATGCCAGACGAAGTCAGCCGCTTCACTTCGGCTGCCCTTGATGCTCTGCAGGGGACTGCTGAAAATCATATGGTCAGGTTTTTCGAAGACTGTGTGAAGTGTGATGTCCATGCCAAAAGGGTGACAATTATGAAAAAGGATATAGCCTTGGTTGACTATTTTCGGGGCCTTCTGTAATTAGTTTTCTATGAATGAAAAAGTTTTGGTTCAGTTATGTTGTCTTATTTTCTAATTCCTAATTTATGCCGGTTGATTGTATTAAAGTTTGCCTTCTTCTTTGTACCATTACCATGATGCGAATACTGTCTAATCTATAACTAAGTATTATCCTGATTCGCATCGTGGCCACGGTGCGAATATAGATCATAATATAACACAATTGACTATCTCATTCGCACCGTGGCCACGGTGTGAATATAGTTCATAATATAGCACAACTGACCAAATCATTCGCACCGTGGCCACGGTGCGAATCACTAGAATGCCAAACTAGTTCGCACCGTGCCAACGGTGCCAATCTGTACATATAGAGAAAACAAAACATCAAACAAGAACATACCCAATCAAACATCAAATACATATAGATCAAGTTGATTCTACTAGTAATATGTAGTTACTCATACATCCAAAACACTGGTGATATATCTTTTTCCCTGCCTGATCCTTGTGGATCTCCACTGTCTTAGATTTTCAGCGGCACTCGAACTACACCATACCTGCTTCTTTTCTCGCTAAGCTTTTCGCCAATTCCGTCTCCTGTCTGGCCTTAGCTTTCTTCTCTAGTTTGCACATAATCCTGCGGTAAAACCATTGACACATCTATTGCAATGAATTACCATACGAACCTCGATGTTGGATGAACCTAAAAAAAGGCATTTTTAGCCTGTTTATGTGACTTCTCCATTCCCTGCGTATTCCATATTCCCAAGCTCCTATATTGTTTCCACATGCCATGGGCATGAAGTATATGTATGTAATGTGTGATATTGCATTCTTCCCATGCTTGAATAAATGATTTCGTGAATTCCGTTAATGATGTTTTGAATTCATCTAACTTTCCACCGACCATTTCCTTCTCAGCCATCAAATTTACCAGACTGCTCAGATTCTGCTATGCTTTAATTTTCTTTAGCTTCGCTCTCCCACGTGTAGTACAATCATCTTCTGCTTCCAACAAATCCTTGTACCCCTCCCACTTTCCAGATGGCAAGGACCCATTCTTACGTAATTTTGTACAAGGTAGAAATCTTTTAGCTTTCACCCCACCCATAGATGGCTTATAAGGAACTTTCCCTCCCTTCTTTGGATCATGCAGTATTTTATAGTCACCACCATGAAGACCAAGATCAGAAAGCATTTTCTCAACATCTTTCATACACTTTTCTCTGGTTGACTGTGGAGACTTATTTTAAGCAAAAAGAATACTCATGTATACCATCTTATCCACTATTCTTAAAAAGGCATGGAGAGTACATACATGAACTCTGTTAACAGGAATTGCAAGTACAAGAATCAAAGTGTCATCTTCTTTCTCATGAATTGGTTGGACATCCAGGTCACATTCGAGAGTACTCTTTCCATTTCCCTTATCATCTACCCTAGCATACAAACAGTAAGGGCATGCATGGGTAGTCTTACCAGAACCGTGCTTCATGTTGTACATGCACTTGATGGTTTTCAGATCAGCAGCCAAGTGCCATTCAACCTCGTAATCTCCATAGCCAGGAACATGAAGCTTCTCTCCAACTCCATGTGCAACAATGATGGTAGGAATCTGTTTGCTGAAAGACCCGCTGAAGAACACCATGATTTTCCCCAGGCACTTGAAAAATACCTATCCACCAAATATGATCCTCTGACTGAACAGAGAACTTGTCGTCCTTGTTATCAGAATTTGACAAAGCCCTGTTCATTAATGTCAAAGATACACTTTCATACTTCTCTCCATTGATTAGTTCCATCTCATCCAACTTTATTGCAATCTGGAGTTTACCTCCACACTCTTCCACTTTCATATCATAGAAATGAACTAACAGAAGAAGCATTTTTAGATAAGATAAGATAAGTTATTATTTTTATCGTCCACGGAGGCCAATTGGCCTATGGGACCTGTACAAGAGGAGCAGCATGCCCATTACGGCCCGGATG
>JAANSK020190101.1:0-14648 GCA_011763485.2 Isoetes engelmannii
TCTTTGAAGCTGAGATATTGCACTTCTGTGTTACTATTGACATGGTGGAGAACCTCTCTCTCCATCAGAGTCAATGTCCTCAAATCCATTGTCTGCTGCTTATAGTCAAACCGGCTCGTGTAATCTGTACGCGTCTTCAAGTAAGATATGCCATCAAGTATCTCATCCATCAACTAATCAACCTCAACAAGTGACATGCTCTAAGAGAACGAAGAAAGCTCTTGTTAAAGAAATCTTTGGTCGGTCTTTCAGGGAGATTGCCCTGGTCATCGCATAACTGTTTCTTAACCCACTTCCCAACAACTTCCACCATCTTGGCCCAGGTGGGTTCGGGAAGGAATATCCACTGCTTCCAGACTGCTTCTCATCTTTCAGATCTTTGACCTTCAGCGTGGTCATTGCCACCTTGTGAAATTCCTGTCATAACATAAAAGGGTTAGCATGATCGCCATGGCAATCTGTTGAATGCAAGAAGGAAAAACATTATTAATAATTGCTCAGGGGCGATCTTCAAGAGCAATCAAGTCCGTATACAAGAGCAATCAAGTCCGTATAATTAAAAGTGATCTACCAATCGAAAACTGAAAAGTAAAACAATGCACAAGCATGAAATAAATATGGCATCACCTTTCCAAAAAATAGAAGGCGGTCATCGAGATGCATCCACATATGGTATCATCTCCAAAACTTAGGGCAAAGTAAACTCCTAAACTCAGGGAACGGTGGGATATTAATCAGGTGATAACGGGTCACAGACATTTTATCAAGTCTGTTTGTTAACATCTTTACAACATATTCCAATGCCATTGCCTCTGTGCTTTCCAGATGAGAGGGCAGTGCAAATTTATAGTAAAAACTCGACGGATGGATTCAATTTTCAAATATGTAGTTCAAATTTCCTTTAAAGACCATCAAGCTGCATTCAGCCTATCCACCAGTGTATAGCTGACACGTGGCAAAAATTATTTCTATGGATGTCGCATGTCGCGTTTGTTAGTCCACATTCTAGTTTTCTAGTCGATGTTCTGTTTTTCTGTTCCGACGCTGCGTCGGCCGCTTTTCCATGCCCAGAAAATGGCCCTCCAGGCCATTCTCTTATACAAAATATGTGAGTGTTCCAATATGGGTCCATTGGAAAATCACACAATTCAATGCTATCGCAAGGTTAGATTGAAGAGACCCACAGTTTGTGGTTTTTTATCACGGTAAAAGGTTTCGGGTAAGACAATTACAACTATGGAATTTTCGTTTTTATTTTTGCTTTTTGAGTTGAAAGCCACGTAGGTTGTCCTTTTATCTCCAACGTTTTTGGATTTTAGCCATTAATCTTCTACAAGCACATACAATACGGACCTACACAACATTCATTTGAATTGAACACTGTACAAATTGGAAAGACAACATAGAGTAAATTCCAACTTAAAACCTAGAAATTCAAAGGCAAAGTAAAAGTTACAGAACTTTTTGACGAGTGGCCAAAAGGAAGCTTATCTGATACAAGTTAATCAGGAACCACAATACGAACAGGGCAAATCTGTGCTCCAATTTCTCTTCCACGTGAGTCTAATCCAGTGTAGAAGGCAGCGGTTGTGTGGTTTTGAGAAAGGGCCAGAGTTGTATATAAATCTGCATTTCTTTCCGTTTCCACATAGAGCCCAGGCAAAGGATAAAAAAATGGCATCCATGGTTACAGCTGCGGCTACAGTCTCCGGCCCTGCTGCCTTTTCTTCAAAGGTTATTCAAGCCGCTGAACCCAGCCAGATCAAGGCTTTTGTTGGCCTCAAAGCTGGCGGTCTATTTTCTGGCTCCATTGTTGATTCTGAATTTGCTTCGAGAACTGTAAAAAATGGAAGCCGCCTATACTGCATGCAGGTATCCCTTCTTCCTTTGAGTCCTAAAATATTCCACTCCCTAGTTTAACACGAAAATGTTATTCTATTTTATTCTATTCTATTCTATTTAGATCACTACTACTACTACTCAGTTTAAGATATCGACTTACTTTAGCTCATTGTTGGTGTTGCAACATGGAATTCACAACATTTTTCTCCACTTATTTGCAGACTCTCAACCCTTACACTAATGACAAATACGAAACCCTCTCTTACCTTCCCCCACTCAGCAACGACGCCATCGCCAAGCAAATTGACTATGTTACCCGTAGTGGCTGGATCCCTTGCATCGAGTTTGACAATGTGAGCATGAATTCTTACCCTCCACTCTAAATTATGTTGATATATATGTTGAAGATTAAGTTGGCTTTGTAGGTTGGGGCCATATCTAGGGTGAACAACAAGAGCCCTGGATATTATGATGGACGTTACTGGGTTATGTGGAAGTTGCCCATGTTTGGATGTCAAGATTCGGCCCAGGTTTTGAGGGAGATTGCTGAATGCCAGAAAGAATACCCCAAGGCTTTCATTCGCATTATTGGATTTGACAATGTAAGGCAAGTGCAATGCGCTGGCTTCCTTGTCCGCCGCCCTTCCAAGTGATCTCTTAAAGTGGCAACTCTTAGTGATAGCCAATGAGTTTGGCAAACAATTACATATATAAAGCCCTGTATAGAAATAAAGATTCAAATATGTTCAATCTGAGGCACAAGCCCATGTGGCCCAAATAAGAAATTTGTTGATTTGAATGACCTCAATTCAAAATTACCCAAAATACAGAATACCGTATATATAGCCAAAGCATATTGGTTATACCCCATATGGCACATACGGCTTCATGCAAAGCGAGTTGGACCTAATGAACTATTAATGCAACCATTAGACCTTTCATGAAACAAATCATGAAATTAATTATTCTAAGAAATTTGATTGAATCAAGACCTTGCTTTTAAGTAATTATATGCAACCTTTATGTCAGCCATCTATTTCCTTGTAAAAAGTACTATTGAACAAGATGATCAACCTCACATGCACTCAGACAGATTACTACGTCAATTGATTATGCCTGCAATTTTTTGTGTAGCAATTCAGCATCTTGCATTAGCATCTAAAATTAATATGTTCAAGCACATCTGGGTATGAAGTACTACGTTATCTTTGCCGGCGGGGTCATTGCGCCCCGTAGGACCTCGAGGCGGTGCCGCCAGCCGAGGCGGCGCACGATCGATGGAACCGCGAGTGCCGCCGAGGCTGGCGGCGCCGCTGAGAGGACCTACGAGAATGATCCCGCCGACGTAGATAACGGGACGTAATAAACTTCTGGTTGAAATTGCGTTCGAGATGCAGCTTTTTCCGGCGTTTAGCTTCTTCTTTGTCCACATTCTCTCTTTTTTGTGTGATTGGAGCCTCGATGAAATAGATTTGGTAACTTTCGGTGTCTTGCTTTCTGTTCTTGATGGGTTCTTGGCCAAATATGTGAATCTTGTGAGTTATTTTCGAGATATGTAAACTATAAATCCTTGCCAGATCTTGGAGCTTTCAAATGCTTGTGCAAATCTGGTCTTGATGAGCCATAGCCGAAGCCCTATTCATCTGTTCATCTGGTTTGCATTCTGAAGCCCCCTGTTATCGATTCCGATGCCCTCATGTTTCGGAAGCCTTATTTATATGTTCCGATGCATCTAATCATCTATTTTTACATCTATTCATCTATCATATGTTTCTAATGCATTTATCTACTCATTTAATCATCTGTTACTGATGCCGATATGGAGATCGAGAGCATAGCATAGCGCAGATCGCAAATCTTGCTGAGGAAGCCGTGAAGAGCTATGCCATGATCGCAAATCTTGCTGAAGAAGCTGCAGGCGACCTAGAATGGGCAGCGATGGAGGATTGGAGCTGCAGGAGTATGGCGGAGACAGAGTATAGCAAGGGACAGAGTATAGCGATGCCGCTCTTGCAAGTGGTGGAAAGAATTGCCTGGAGTAATTTATAGAAACAGGGTCAATTTTTTGTCCATGGTGCATTTGGGTGCTGACATATGGCAAGGCCTACAACCCGGAATGGAAGTTGGGTACCCTAATTCCGGGTCGATTACGCCATATGTCATTTGCGGACGTGGCATTAAAGAAAGCCCTAATAACCGATGTTATTTTCATTTGTTATTCTACGGTAAAGAAACTGATGGCCCTGTAGACAATGGCATGGTGTTATACATTCGAAAGAAAAGAAAGAGAAGCGAAGAATGGATGGAGTGCTTTCATGCCAATTTCAAATCCAACTCCATTGCTTTTGAAGCATGCTCTTCTGCTGATCTACAAGTAAAGTTAAGTGTTTCAGTTTTTGGTTCTACTCATTTTGTAGACAGCAAGAAAGGTGGATTTTAGAGGATCATTTCAAACGCATGAAGCATGAATAGCTCAGAATTATCACAGACAAATGCAGTAAATGCAGATGAGGTTTCTGAAACACAAATAGAACAAGTGCAATGGAGTAACCAAATGCATGAGGTTTGTGAAGCACATATAGAACAAGTGCAAGAGACATATAGAACAAGTGCAAGATAGTAACCAAATGCATGAGGAAAGGATGGATAGGCAAAGAAGAGTCCTCATGAGTATTCTATTGTTTATTCGTATGCAAATATTGATGTCATAGTCTTCATTCTCAACAGTGTGCCAACAATCAGTATTAGATGCAGCTTTGTTCTCAACAAATTAGGGGATCTGATGGCAGAGCACTCAGAGCATAATTTTACTGTTTATGGTGGATTTGGCAAGCACATTGGCTGTAATCGAGTAATTATAACAGGGATTTGGATTGCTGGTTGTGATTATTGGATTCGCATTGGTCTGCCCTTTCTTTATTCTTCATGCATCACTCTCTCGTTCTTTGAGTTTGCATTTGTTGCTTTGCTTATGAAGCTTTCGGCAGAACGGATGTGTACAATGATGTGTCTGGACAGGGATGTTGAATATTGTCAGGATTTGTAAGATTATAAATCATTGGGTAGTATTTTTGGTGGGATCGCTTGCTTCTGGTATACAGCTTGCTTTTTGTTTGCGTTCAAAGAGCTATCTCTGAATTTTGCTATGCTATTAAAGAAACCTTACATGAATTGTAAAACAAATGGTCGTCTCCAGATATAATGAAGGAACTTGCATGCGTGTTTGAGAAGTTGCGTGGCATCCCATATGTAGTTGGTGTAATTGATGGGAGCCACTTGCCCATAATCGCCCCGCACAAGAACCTGCAGGATTATTATAATAAGAAGGGGTTTCATTTCGTACTATTGCAGCTTATAGTCTCATCCAAATGTGTTGCTTGGGATTATGATGTTGAGTGGGCAGGCAACATTCAGATTGGAGATTGTTTGAGTGGACGGAGGCTGGAAGGAGAATGCAAGCAGGTCATCTTGGCAATTATTTTTTAGTTAGTGATGCAGCTTATCCTTCGCGCCCATGGATGCTTCCACCATACAAGGGTCAGAAAGATGGGTTAACTAGACAAGAATACAACTGGAATTACATCCAATCGAGCACTAGGATGCCGGTTCAATGTGCATTCAGAATGCTGAAATCTAGATTCAGAATACTGCTCAAAAGAAATGACACCAAGCTTGATAAAGTACCCGAAATAGTATTGGCGTGTCTTGTGTTGCATAATCTATGCATTCATCATAGAGATGCGTTTGATAATTCTTGGGTTGATGAAGCAAAAATAGAACGTCACAAAGATGTTAATGAAGAGAAGAAAAACAAGGCAATAGAGAGTAAGATAAAGCGATTGAAGAGACAAAGATTGCAAGAGCATAAGCACATGGTATTCATAGAGTTAATGGTGTGAAGTTGAATGCATTAGAAGTTCTTGCAAGGGTGCTTGAAGAGGATCTCAAGGTATGTAGTACTGGTTTTAAAGTTTTTGATTTTAGAGTTTGTGAATTCAATTCTAACATATCCTAGTGTCTTGTAGGCCATCATGAAATTTGTTGGACAAGCTCCTTGGAGTACTCAAAAAATCTCTTTCAGCCAATTCTGCTCGTACAGATGCATTGGTGAAAGCTTTATATGAAAAGACAACAGATGATCTTGTGCGCAAACAGTTTGGACACATAGATGAAGCAGATGATGAAGTAGATATTGTTTTGCAATAACAATAGATCTAGAAAGAGTAATCAATTGATGATTTAGGCATTAACAGTAGATCTAGAAAGAGTGGTCTATCTATATACAATATAACTGCTCAATTGGTGTGTTGCACCTGGTAGCGACATGAAAGCATACTGCAGTGCTAGCCACATTCTAAACCTATCAACCTTGATGAATGTTGTTGACAAGTGATCCCCTTTCTCCTCAGCTTTCCCCTTTTCGACAGCAATTGACATATGTCACCTTGAACAAGTATTCGAGAGGTCTAACCCCACCGAAAGAGCTTTATGTGCCCAAGCATCCCTCTCTGGTGCTTTATCCGAGAGGGAGAGGTAGCAACCCACAAGGAGGATTTAAGGAGGAGGATAACGAACATATAAAATTGTGACCTCATACAGAAAGTTTGAGTAAATTGTCAGTAAATCTGCTCTCAAAGATTAAAAACATTCATATAATTTCCAAATATATGTTGACAAGCGGCATTGGATTCATTGGGAAGGTTTGCTAGTTGTTCTAAATCAATACTCAACCATTTGACAGAAGTATTAATGCCAATAAGTTGACAAGCAAAACAGGAAGACAATTTCTACTCATTAGAATAGATTGCACAATTTTCTAATTCACTCTTCTCCATTTTTTACTTTATGGAGGTGCCAAGGATGATGGATGCTAATATACTGTAAGTTGAATTCCAAAGCTCATCGAATTCTAAAAGCCGTAGCTATGCATGGATGTGGAAAAGTAAATTCATAAGTGCAACGTAGTGATTTGAACTCAACATGAGTTTTTATTCAGATACGCAATTCCACATACTGGTGAGACTGTCCAATAAAGTTATATTTGGCTTCATTTAAAACTTGTTCTATTTGCCCTAAAGATTCATGTAATGGACACAAAAGAACTTCGAGATTTTCCAATATAGTTTGAAACATGCCTCTTACATGTTGATGTAACTAGATCCATAAAAACAATAATGTTTTGCATGTCTTACAGGTTACGCAACTAGATCCATGAAAACAATAATGCCAATTGCCATCCATATTTTATAGCACATTATTTGAAAGATTAAAAAATATGCCACATGCTTGAGATCCTGAATCGATTCGGAATTGACATTTGAATGGAGTGATATTATAATCTTTGAAGGATGAGTGGAACGTTCTATAATGTACTTGCAGAAGCATGCGTAGAATTTAACATATGCATCTTACACTTACGATAGCAAATAATTGCATCAACAACAAATTTATAACTTCCAATATAAATATGCAATAAAAAACATAAACAAACTAGCATACGTATCAGCTAAAAACAAAAAATTATAGCGATTTCTTCATACTACCAACACTTGGCCATAACCCTGTTACAGTCAATTCTCTGTTGCTTGGAATCATAAACTCAGCTGTCTTCCAAACAGAATGATTAAATATTAGCAAGATGCATCTCAATAACAAATGGATCCAATAATGTTAGGGTATCAATTAAGGTAATGTTTGCAAATGTTCCAGGAATGTACCAATGCTATCCCGAACTGTAAACTTTCTCATAAGACTACTCGTCTAAGAAGACCATAGAACATACCGAAAATTCAACTAAAGGAAATTCTGATTGTTTACGCATTGCCAAACCATAAAGTTGAGAGCTTTTCTAATTTCTGGTATGATGCAGGTGAAAGCAAAAAATAGTAGTTTTGATTAAAAAGAAAAAGGTACAATCCTGAGAAGATTACATCAGACTTTCTTTACTAAATTTTGAAATGACACTTGCATTTTTGCAAGGATTTCCAATCTCTGATTTTCGGTCAACATTTTCTGGCATTCAATATTATTCATTTGGTTCAAAAATTATGTTCGTCCTTCCTTTACTTCGTTAAGAAGCTGACAAGTCCTCTCCTTCTTAACTTTTTTCATAATGACAGGCTTTTCATCCACTTTCTCGTCTTTGAAATCTGCTGCTGCTAGGTCTGATGCAATTGCACTTCCATGAACAGCCTTCAACACATTTGCTCTAGTTGCCATGTACTCATCACCAATGTGGAACCACTCACATTGGTTAGAGCGATCATTACCGAAAACGCTGTTGTGTGCCTTTTTTCTACAATAGTCTTTATAGATTGAATTCCACTTCTTACGGCATGTTTCAGTGTCCTTGTCAAAACCTGGGCATCTTGCGACAATGCGGGTTAAAATAGTCTGCCATAGATTGACCCCTTGCTTCTGCGGCTTGGAAAACTCATCCTGCATTTCACCTCGGTCATGTATCAAAGCAACATCGGATTTGTCATTTCACCAAGCATATTTTCCAGCCGATTGTTCCTTCTTTAACTCAATTTTGGCCACATTCTCTTTGGTCTTCTTGCCTCTTTGTCTTTTTATTTTCGGTTTCACATCTGATGCAGTATAAGGCTGATTTGCAGCTGACATGGATGAGACATTGGCAGTACAAGGCTCATTTGCAGGTGACATGGATGAGACATTATACTTGAACCCTGGCATGGTAGGGAAGTTATAGCCTGGAGAGATTGGAAGGTGTGATGGATACGAATTATCCATGACGCCTTATTGACAAAAGGGGGCATGCCATGGCAATAGAATGCTTGTGTCCCAGAGTGCATATGGCTGAATGGCATGTTTGTAGCAGGAGGCCTAGCCGTAGTTTCAGATGTGCTACCATAAAGGGTAGGTTCTGGCAATTGTGTACACCGACAATGAAGCTTCTTTGGTTGACAAGAACTTTGTTCGAAGGACATGGGCATGGTGTGGATGGCTTTGTAGCCTGCTTGGTCTTGCTGCATCTTAAAACTATTTCAACATCAGAAACCATTTGCTCCACCTAAGAGACAATTGAAATCAAATTAGAACACAATACTAGAGTATCTTATGATGTTAAGACTCATGAGAATGCATAAGAATTACAATCCATGGTGTAAAAGACATGAATTCTATGCTCTAAAAGCAAGTGTAATGAAATTGAAGGTGTCTAGTATTACATCTTTAGCAAATATATCAATTGTAAAAATCACTCACTTGTGGAATAGAATTTGCCATCTGAAATTTTATTGTTTTTGTCTTTTTATAACATGTAGCCAAAAGCCATACCAAAACAACGTGGTTTGAAATAAGATTATGCACTAGGGCTACAAGCCACTTGACTTTGATTAAAACTACGAAAGAATGAACCTGATACTTGAATGCTTTTTGGCTTCCTTGCAACAAATTAGAACATGTAGAAAAAGCTATCCGAATTAGAATTGTACAAGAAAGGAAGAAGAATAAAATAAGGGATGGGGGACAAACCTATTGTAACTATTGCAGCATGCGAAGCAATCCAGAATCTGTGGTATATATAGCAGCCTGAATCTCATTGTTGGTGCCATATTTCAATTTAGATCAGAGAAAGATCGGGTAGGGGCTGGGAATTTCATTTAATTTTTCATTCTGTAAACCGTTCATTCTGTTTTCTTTAGAATGTTTACTTTAGAATGTTTTCTTTAGAACTTAGAATACATTCTGTTTACTTGCATAATGTTTACATGCAGCATGTTTATTTGCAGTTTGTTCTTGGTTCATCTGGAGGTGGCAAATGTCTGCATGTGGTGGTTACATCTTTGTTTTTGCATGTATTAGTTTAACTAGTTCTGGCGTCCTCAAGGTTTTAGGGATGGAAGATATTCCGAGTTTTGAGTTAAGTGTGCAGCAGAATATGCCTGTCGAGCAATAGAGAGTTGCTTTAGGGTATACCTCTAATGTATGTGTTGATAATGGAAGTGGAAATGTCTCTAATGGTACAAGGAAAGGGAAGAAATCTTTTGATACAACTAGCTTTGGTGCATTTGTTGCTCAAGAGTCCTCAAACAGAGACCTGTCGGATTTTGAAGCCGATTTGGTTTTGCAATTGGGTGGTGATGCTATAGATGCATATATGCATGAAGTTGAGAAGTCTGGAATGTTTAGTATAGTTGTAGTTCCTCGCAACCTGGCAGTTCTTGAGGGTGGAGTTCGAGTTCCCTCTGTGGAGATTGACGAAGAACTTCAAAAGGAAGTGGATATTAGGGGTGCGCAGAAATCTATTGATAAAATTAAAAAGATTTGATATATGGAGGGAACATGTAGGAATTCCAACTGATAAGAAAATTGAGGAGTTGGAACTTCTTGAGTTTGCTGGCCAGCTCGAAAAGTTTATACTGCAGGTGACAAAATGCAATGGACAGTTCTATCCGACTGAATCATGAGTTTCTATTTTCTGTTTTTATTTTCATTCTTAATTTTTTTTTTATACTTTGTTTTTTATTTCAGTTCACAGGATATGTTCAGGAAGTTTCGAAGTATTATATGAAGGCACCAAGAAATTCTAGTTGCAAATACTGGTGTAATTCAATATCCTTTTGATATAAGGGAGAGTCCAATCTTTGAAAGATGTCGTTTAGCTTGTGTGGCAACAATGTAGAGGTCTCGTAGAACTCCTGGGGTTTGTAAGAAGCAGAAGAAAGTGGAAGAAATACCGTATGTAGATGAAATGGCTCTACTTGCTGATATCGATCACCGAGTTACACATCCAAAGGGTCTTCAACGAAGGTAATTTCTTAGTTGTTTTTTTTCGTTGTTATTTTAATTTAGTAATCTAGTTCTAATCAATGTTATTTTTATGTGTCAGGTTTCTTTATTATTGTGTGTCAAGGTTTGCAATTCGTGGTCAGAAAGAGCTGCATTTGTTAGTGATGCTAGATTTTTAGGTTGGTATAGAAAATGGTGTTAAGTATCTCGAGTATGATGAGCGGACAAGTAAAAATTATGATGTTGATATGTCTCATTATCAAGAAGAACCGTTTATGATGGGATGCCGATGTTACGAGGTTGATGCAATTGTGACTTATCGGCAGCTGCAGAGGCATCTTTTGGTTGTATCAAAGCCTAATGATGGTGGAACAGTGCCTTCTCAGTTCTGCTGTATGCAGGCTATTCCTAACCATAGGGGAAATGTGTGGTTTAACTCAGTTAACAGAGTTAAGCACAATTTCATTAAATTTAGACAATACCTTGATTTGTGGACTTTTCATGGGGGACTCCCCCTTAAGACATTATTGTTCCACTAAAATACATCCCCGTGAGCGCTGCATATGCCTCGGCAACAAGCACTAGAATCTTCACGGTGTTGGGTAGCTTCTTCTTATTGCTAGGGCTCCAACCGTAATTGATAGTGTCCAACTCGATGAGGTCACTAGCGGCCGTGGGCCTCCATCTCTTCTTCCAACAGTTCACGTAATTGGCTGGGAACACCTGATTCTGCACATGTATTGGCTCCCACCATGTGACTTGGATAGTCTCGAAGTTATCCTTCTTTTCATCCATTTGGGGAGTTTCTGTGGCATACCCCATCCAAGTCAGACATAGTACATCGTTAGGTCGAACCAACACAAACATTCCCTTCTCCAAGTCAGTGTATGGATTGAATTCCAAGGTGGGTTTGTCCTTCCATGGACCAACATAGGCAGGAGCCCTAGTTGCAATAGGCTCGACTACTGCCACCACTTCAGGTACACTACTTGGGTCCTGCCTGGTCAATGGCTAAAAATCATCATACACACCTTCAGGACCCGTGATTTGGCCTATTTCCTGCAGAAGCTCCATCCAATAGTCAATCGTGGACGTAAACTGCTGATAATATCTTGTTGTCTCTAGCAGTCGAGCATGCTACCCAGTGTAGAATGTGTTTGTGGATACTATTTTGGAGCTGACCAAGATCTTTAACCGACTTTTTGGGAGCTAATAATTTAGGACTGCCAACGGGCATCAACGGCTTACCGTCTTCCCTCCTTCCACATTCTTATGCCAGCAGCAGGTAGCCAGTCCACAAACATAGGGCAGGCCTTGTGATACATGACAGGCCAGTTCCCATTCATAGCAAACTTGAAAGTTAGAGGATTGATGTGACCAGTCAATCTATCATCCCCATCGAGTATGTACCCTTCAATGAAGCCTTTCCAGTCCGGGACCTTGTCAACAAGGTATGGAGTTGGAGCATTATCTCTACAAGTATGGAACTCATACAGCAACTCGGGCAGAGTTAGCACTTCTGCTTTCTTAAGATGAGATGAGAAGTTGCCAAATAAGGCGTCAATATCCTCATGCGTGTGTCCAAGCATCATGAAACCCACCTCAATCTCTTCAAAGACTCCTAGATAAACCAGATAAGAAAGGTATGCGAATACATACCTGTTTTTGTTATGTCCAGAAGCATTGTCCAATTGTACCAACAAGGTGTGTGGCATCCTATTAAATGATGGCCCTTCGGCACCTAGATGGGAATCGGGAATGCTCTTGTTTGATAATGCCAACTTCGAGGAAAGGGTTGTCGTGTTACGCAAAGCCTGAACCCATTTTGGAGCCGAACTGCTAGGGAGTGCAAGATCCCCGATGGCGTGCTCGTGAGGCATTTCCAACCTCTTCAGTATGTTGTTCAAAAACCCTACATGGAAGTTCGAGTCATCCTGCTATAGATCCAATGCAAAATTGCCATATGAGCCCATTCTGTGCCCATGGGTGAGTGCACCTATCAGTGATGTTTTCAATTTATCTAGTCTCCATAGAGACTTCGCGGACTGTTGCAGCTTGGGAATCATAGTCTTTGCTTGGTCCATTTTATCATGAATAATACACACATAATCTTTGGGTCGTCTATGGGACTGTAGTCTCCATGACGAGTACAATGTGCGACAGGACTGCTGCTCCAATCTATGAGCTCTTCTTTGATCATGAAGTGCTCTTCTCTCGGCAGGATCTTTGGTCTTCAAGAGCTTAGTGCGGATGACCTCGTATGTATCACACTTAGAGAATGCAATCTTCTTAGCTATGCTGACATCCTTGAAGCTCCGTCTCCATGTCCTATGTAGACTTGCTGCGGAGACCTTCTTCCCGGTTAGCGCCATCACCTCTGCATTTATCTCGTCCAAAATGCATGCTTTAGTGAACATTGCGGGCAACTTCCTCACGTTTTCCCGGATGCCCTCATCGTTTCTCTGACTCCGATGAGGTAGGGATTCACAGTTCTCCTTCACGAACATGCTGAAAACTGCCTCTAATGCGAGAGTTGTAGATCGAGCCTTCAAGATGCCTGAATTGCCATGCTCGGCCTTACGTGCACCTTCCCTGAATTGTGCCTTCCACTTTAGATGTCTGGATTTTGATATCCCAAGACCAAGATACCATGCCTTCTCACAAACCTTTTTCCCATGCAGTACTAGTTCCTGTACACATCGCCCCCTGAGATTGTTGCCTAGCATGTCGTAGACGAATGTAACCCTGTCACTTGATTTCATGCACATGAACTCTTTTCGCAAAGCTATAGCCTCCTCCCTAGTGAATTTCTCACAACATCTCTTCAAGCAACACAACGTCTTCCGGTACTTCAAAATAGCCTCATTGGTGGTCAAACGGTCAATCTTGGGTGCACGTAGAATTCTCCTTGGTTGTCGAGAATGAAATCTATACACACGCTTCTCATACTGTGGGTGCTTCTCAACACCTGTACTTCCCTGACTCGATGCGGTGTCCGGCTGCTCTTCTTGTTCTACACTCAATATCTCAGACACCTTCCTTCCACCGACAGTGACATTCTCAAAATGCCATCTGACAAGCATGGGGGATTTTGGAAATTGCAGACAACCAAGACAACGGAAGTTGACGTCATCCGGAGGGGGAAGGCCATCGGTAACGGACACCCCAACATGCTTCAAGCCCAGAAATTGATCGCATACAGCATCGTCGGGTCCAGTAAAGGTGATGAAACCCTTTGCCGCAACAATATTGGAACATGAATGCCAGATTTCGCAATCACGTTCTAAGAGCGTGTATCTTGTGAGATGTTCCGGTGGCTCTTCAGGTTCCTCGCGCTGTCTCTTCTTCCCCACATTTTGCACTTCAGAGTCACCCACGTCTTCTGTTCTCCACAGAACAAATGATCCCTTTGCCTCTCCCAAGTAGTCGGCATCTGGAGTGGGCCATGGAAGAGCTTGGTGCTGATCGTACACTTCTTCAACACCAATGCTAACTGCTCCATTCGGGATTCCTTGAAATGGCATTGTGTCGATTCTTTTATTATGCCTTTTCCAACCAGTCGACCATTACTGAATAAAAACACAACCTGCAATCCGAATTACAGAGTCATTTAGTTTCTAGATAATATACGATGTGAGCACAACAACTATCTTAGGCCAACAAAAGCTAGCATTCAGGATCTAGTTCCCAAATGTTGGGTGGATCCTAGAAGGCCAGAATCAGAGGACCCAAATAGGGCGGGCGCCTAGTTTGGGGGCCAACAGCTCATTAGGACCCCATTTGGTACCCAAACAGGGCGGGCGCCCTATTTGAACTATGGTATAAAGTTTGCTCAGTCTTTTTGGGGCCCCAAAATGGGCCGGCGCCCAGTTTGTCATTTGGACTAGTGCTTGATCAATATCTCTTATGGGGCTCCAAATAGGGCGGGCGCCCTATTTGAGGCCTTGGACACACCCCATTGCCTGTGACGTACCCAACTTATCTACGGTGCCCCCACCGTATAGAAGCTGGATCATTCCCCCTTATTGGCCTGGCAAGCCAATCAAGGGGCC
>JAANSK020190212.1:0-14648 GCA_011763485.2 Isoetes engelmannii
CAGAAGGATGTCCTGGAGAATTGGATTTTGTGCTTTGCTTTCTCCCTTGTAGCAAGAATCCTTGCTCCATAGATCTTAGAAGACCCTATAATTTACAGGTATATGCTGACATTTGGGAAGGACTTCTTTGCTTTGCGGGGAAAACCGTCTTATGAAAGGCAATGCTCTCGTCATACATGGCTTGGCAAATAAGCATTATTGTTGTAACTGCTCTTTGCACACAAATCGCCTGTATGAAATGGCTAACATTCTTCTTTCAACTGAAACACAGGTAAGTCTACATGTTCTCTGTTCAACTTTTCTTTGTTTTAAAGCACGGTTCCAGGGAAAGTCTACATCTTCTATGTTTGTTTTAATCGTTGTTTGTTTTAATCGTAGTCGATTTCCTTTTATCAAACTTCCATCATACTTTTCTTTTGCTGCCCATCTGCAAGAATCTTGTTGGAGACTTTAATGCTCGTATAGGTCGATCTAGAACTTGAAGATCCTATTTTAAACAAACTAAACTCGCTCTTTTTGAAGGGAAATTTATTAACTTTCCAGAACGAGGGAAAAAATGTCTTTTGGGGCCTGGGGTTCAATTCTCCAATCTCTTTTTGTTGTGCCTTACTGAATCTAACAGGTCAAGAACAGCGAATCTTTCTCACTTCTTCACGAGTAAATTTAATGTTTATGGAATCAAGAGTTTTCCTAATATGCACTTTCAAATGCCAACTATAATCATTTGAGGTTTCAGCTTTTCATATTCGCTGATGGTTTAGATCGTAAAACTCTTGTATTATACTAGGGAGAGGTCTTCTACCTTTGGAGTAATTAGCAGATTAAGGAAAATCAGTACCTCCTATGTGGTGTAAGAGAATCATCTTATTCACATGATGGTCTGATGGATTTCCTTCACTTTGGGTACAAATGGGATGCAAGGACAACCCATATTCTATATGCCACCATATCAGAACATATTCTACTTCTTCTGCATTCCCGATCTCGTACATCTCACTTCAGCTTATGTCCTGAGATACGTACTGAACTACATAGAATGAATAAAAAGTACTACGTCAACCGCCATCAGAACTTGACTTGAAAGATCTAGTATTGAAGCATTCTCAACAATTACCCAATCACTAGTTGAACAAGTACTTTTTTTTTTTTTTTATGTTAGACATCAAAGTTTGTCTATAGCCTTGGAACTTCAGATGTGCAAGGACATTAAGTTGGGTCTGAGAATAATGAGTACGATGAACCTGTTTTGGATTGAGTGTATCCAGATAGTTTTTGATGTGTGTGTGTGTTTGTTTTGTATCATGCAGATGCTATAGTGGTCCAAACAGTATTGTTTTATGTGCATGTGAATATCTAGATTGTGTGTGTCTTGTTGTTAACCGATGTCATGTAGTTGTATATGTCTCAAAATAATATTCTCTAGTAAGCATTGTTTAATTGACCTGGTATAGCAAGGCCACTTCTATCCTTGGTATTTCATTTGTGACTGACTATATAATTGACTATATAATTGTGGCTCCATAATGGCTTAACAATTTGCCATTATGTCGATCACCATAACATGTTGGTCTAGCAAGATGGGTGCATAGGAGTCTCTAGCTTTTGGATAAAAACATCTTGATATTTGTAACAAATCGATTTGGTGTAAGCTTGGTTGTGTAATCAATTCACAATGAATTCTTAGTAAATATCTGCAGCTTTGTGTTACATTAAAAAATGTGGTTGCATAAGGTTATGATTTTTATCTAATTTATAAAAACTTGTGAAACCATGCAGAGCAAACGATTATATTATGATTATGCAAGGCTGGGTTGCGATTCTTGCGTTTCACAATGAAATGAAAGGCTAACCAGCCTCTATCGCCGGAGCGCCATATCTAAAGCTCCATGGTGGATCCCAAGCATCGCACTCCTTACCGGAGTTGCAAGGAGTACTGACTCAGACCCAAAAAAAAATGAGCGAGGGTTTGAAGCGTAAGCAATCTAGAAGACCTCCCCCGGCTTTTGTTGAGCGTTTATCCGAAACAAGGCCGAGGCATGGCTCGGTTGAACGAAGGGATTCCAGCAGTCGGAGGAGTTCTCTTAGTCATGGGACTTCCACTGATAACACCAGAGAAGAGATTCAGGTTGATAGTGCCAGAGAAGAGATTCAAGTTTTGGATACTCTGCTTAATTTTCGGGTTTCTCATACAGAGGATAGAAATGATAAGGCACACGCAAATAGGGAATCCTTGCCCTTGGCGCCGGCCCAAGACACGAATCCAGCAGAGGTTTTACCAGGTAAGATTCATCAGTTAGAGTCTCAACTTCGTGAAATGCATTTAAAATATAGAGAATATGCTCATGAAAATGATGACCTAAATGATCGCTGCCATTCAGCCTTGATGGAGATCTCTGCTTGTGAGAATAGGGTAAATACTCTGACTGAAGAGAAGGCAGAGTTGGAAACAGAAAAATTTGCCCTTTTGCATACCAAGAAAATGTTGGAAGCCACGATTTTGAGGAATGACAATGAGATCCAGGATATTTTAGAAAGGCTTAAGGATGCAGAAACGGCTGTAGCTAATGCAGTGGAAAAGATGGAATATCTTTGCAGACAGTTGCGCGAAGTTGTTGATGACGATATCTTAGAGTTGCCAAAGCCAAGAAATAGGTTGCATTCTTGCACAGCAGTTATTGATGATGAGTTGAAGAGATTAACAACTGCTGTAGACGGTGCAAGGAAGCAGATTATTAATGCTAAGGCAAGTGTGGAGAGTTTGCGCTACGAAGAGGCCGGATTGAAGAATGAAAATGGAAGATTGCAAATTGCTCTTACTGCTGCTCAAAAACATACCATGGATTTGCAGAACCGTCAGCAAGGACTTACAGACAAAATTTTGCAATTAAGCCTAGACATTGCAAAGGTGATGAACCTGACACAAGATTTATCAGGGGATACCCTAGAGAGTGGCATAGAATTTCTGTCAAAAAATTTGACAACCATGTTAGACACACTGAAAAATCATGCAACACTTGAGATACAAAACCGTAGATTGAGTTTGCTATCAGAGGAACAAAAGAAAGAGCTTACTGCCATGGCTCAAAAAATACAAGATTTGGATACAGCCTTGAGATCAAGTGAGAGGCTTATATTGGAATTGAAGGCTGAACTTGAACTTGAAGCAAGAGAGCAAATTCCTCCTCCTCCAAGTTCCAGTTTTGTGGTTCCTGCTGTGGCAGCATCTGCCACAACCTTGGCTGCTCTTGGGCTTGTGGCCATGTTACATAGAAATGGGAAAAAATAATGTCTTTTCACACCACCTCTGCTGGAATATTAAGATTTTTTGCCACGGTATATATTCCTTCAAAGGTACATATTCTGTCTTGTTTGTGTATTTTGTCTTGTTTCCATTTGAAAGCTCAGATTTTTTTCTACCCTGCTGCAGTTTTCAGGTGTAATTGTTTTCCATTAGAATAATCAAAGTACTATTGGTTCTTCCAATAGATCAAAGCTGGTAAACGAGGCTAACGTACTTATCATTCTATTATCAGCCTGAGTACAAAGAGTAAAACGTTTTTATATGTAAGGGATCGCTGATGCTAAGATCTTTTTTATGTGGATACCCGAATAGAGGGAGGGCACACGACGTATAAGCCAATATCTGCCCTTGGTGTAGTTTTAATGTCCAACTGAAACAGTGGGCAAGTTAAATCTCCTTGCCATCCATACTTTATCTGTGACTTTGGCAAGCTGTCATTAATTTTAGGATTTTTTCTATGGACTTTTGAAGGGCTGGGTTGGCTTTGTCAATTTGGTAGCGAGGAGGTTGTCATGTCTTTGTAAGATGCTGCTAATATTTAATATTTAGGAAATCAAGTTGCATTCCAAGCTATGGTATCAATTGTTTGATATAAAGTATGCTATACTTTTTGCTATTGGAAGAGTTCTAGTGGTGATTAAAAGGTTCTCTAGCAAATATCATGAACTACGCTAATTGAATGAGCTTATGGATATACGCCACATTGATTTAATACTTGAACCATGCATTAGATGAACAAGGATTCCAAGGATTGAAGATTAGAACAGCCCGTTGAGTTTAGGCTTTTGGATTGCCAATGCCTGAGAGCAAGCATCCCCCGGAGGGGAGGAATAGAATGAATTGAGGGATGGAGATATAGAGCCCACTAAGGATGAGATGTTTTGGTTACACTACATAGTTATTGCTGACATATTTAATTTTCCAATGTGGTTAGACTTCTTTGTTTAGAATGTAACATGTTGCCAGTTGTGTTGTGGATGGGTATACTAGTACTATCAAATATCGAGGAATTAGGACCACAAGTTAGGAATATGCGTATTATGGAATTTAATGCATATAATGGCAAGTGATAAAAGAAAACCATTGGTCTCCATGGACGAAAAAAATCAATTCAATTCCATTATCTTACCAAGCTGTTGAAGCTGGATGCCTTTTTGAATGTTACGGTAAAACTTGGAAGTCAAACGAACAAATTGATCCGACTCCACTCCACCTTCGTTCAATACTCTTTATTCCTTTTGCAAATAGCAAAGGACAAGGCTTTTTAAGTTTTTGTAGACACAATAAGTTTTGACTGACCTTTTTATTCAAAAGAAGTTGCAAACAAAGTATGTACATTGGGGACTAAAAAACTCAGTGGAGAGAATGTCCACTAAGGTGAAAAACACCCTGCTGTATTGCAATAGGTAACAATCTGAAAAGAAATTAAAAAACTCATAAATAAATATGGATAGGAAGATATTGCTTTCAACATGGTTGATTGTCAATTGATGAACATTTGTGCGCATTGAGATTCATTGGTTGAGCATCAAGAAGAGCATGTGCATAAAACGAACATGACTTTGCAATACTTTCTTCTTTGATAATCAATTTGGGATTGTGAGATACAAATTAAATTATGTTTGGGAAAGAGATACAAGCTTCAAACCCTTGCCTGGGTCCATTTTTGCTCCCACTTCTGTAGCCGACCCTGGCCCTGCCTCGTAGCTTAGTCTCAATAATTCCCAATTATATGCAGTATGTGCATAGGAGCTCACCTAGTCGTGGCGGGATTCGACTGGGTTGTGCAAGATAGAACTTGTCCTGTGATTGGGTAGAGCCTACCAGGGTCTTTAGCATGATAGGCTCAATAGTCTAGCAGCGAATGTTAGTAGCACGTTATAGCATAAAGGACATATCTTATGCATTTGTTTGTAAGCTATTTGGCTTCTAGCTAAGTGGCGCTATGTGTGATACTAGACCATGAGATTTCTTTTTGTTTCGACGACCTCAACATTTTACACTTTGAAAGTATGCAACCAATGCGTCGTCCTGCCCTAGCACCATTCATGTCCAGGGGCTAGCATCAGCAACGTAGGCTTCCGAAAAGGATTCTGCAGACCCAGTTTTACAACAACGGTTCGACATGTACAAATACTTTGCTACCTTGAATATTTTTGTCTCTCGCTCCCAAGTTCTCCAGCCAGTTCGTTTGTTTCTCCCCATCTGGAGGAAGAAACTGAGCAAATATAGAAGCAGCACAGATGTTAGCCAGAAACCTAATGTCATTGGGCCGTGCAAACCATTGCCACTGATGGGACAACAAATTGACCTTAGGGAAGAAGTGCTTCCTCCAGAAGTCAAATTAGGAATTGAGGTCTTTGACAGAAAGTTTTTCTTCAAGGTACAGGTTTTTTCATATGAGCTTGTATGAGCTATTAGCGCTGCTTTATTCTACTATTTTAAAGTAGTCAGATTCAGTATCGGATCCACCTTCGGCTTCATGTGAGACTCTTCACATTGATGCCAGCATCCAGACTGAAGAACACATTCAGGTGAATGCGGCAGTGCAGACGGATGAGCAGGCACATCGAGTTGATATGAATATACAAACGGAGGGTGTGGATGTACAAACTGAGGAGGGGGTACATGCTACTGTAAAGGAACCAGAATGTGACAGGTCAGAACAAGCTAGAGGCTTGAACTTGCGTATAGTGGGCGTACCGGAGACAAGCGATCATTCAAATATTGAGAAAGTGGGACTTTTTTTAAAGCATATGATGCACCTACATGCATATCGGGTTCTTAGGGCTAGACGGGTTGGTGCCCATAGACCGGACGAACCCTGCCATATTCTACTGCAGTTTCGTACATGACACGACTGCCCGTATATATTGCAGCTTGGGAATCATCTTAGGTCCACTCATTTTTTTTTGTACAGGAGGATCTTTCTCCTTTCCAGCTGTCTAGAAGGTGTGAAGAATTGTCTAAGGTCCGAGAAGTGCGAACACAGAAAAAATGGGCAGCATACAGGGGTGGCACACCCCTTATTCGAGATCATTGCCCTCAGAATCCCTGGTTGGGCTACCTTTAATTGCCGCAACATATAAGCATTCAATCATGTATTCGTTTATTTTTTATTTTTTTTTGTCCTTATCTCTGTTTCATTTGCGTTCTTTGCATGTACTGTCTCATAACCCGGTAGGGTTTCCATGGACATAAAAACTCTATCTGACCGTCTGCCCTCCTTCCCTCCCTTCTATATGGTGACTATTTTAAGGCAAGCAAATTTTGCACTATGCCAGTCGAGAATGGCATGATAGCTAAAAGCCTCAGGTACAAAAGTTTCAGTTTAGTTGAGCAAAAAGCTTAGCTTTATTTGTGTATATGTTCTTCATTGTAGTCTAGTTGATTAGGATACTCGGCTCTCACCTGAGAGATTCGGGTTCAAGTCTCGGTATTGGAATTCCATTTTTCAATTTGCGTCAAATGCACTTTGCTTGGATGAGTAACTAATTTTTTCTTTAACGCTTGGCATTCCATTGTAGTTTAGTTGGTTAGGATACTTGGTTTTCACTCAAGCGATCCCAGTTAAGTCCCAGCAATGGATTTTGTTCATGTTCAAATTTAAGTAGATTAAGCTTGACAATTGTCTTGTACAATCTGAAATGTAGAGAATAGAATTGAGTATGGTTTGAACTCTACATTCGATGCTTCCAATTGGCATCTCGAGTAGAGGATCACATGTAATGGATTTGTGAGCTTAATCTCCTTGATCACATGCACGTTGTAGCATTAACGATTCAAGGACACTTTATCCATTCGCTTGTAAGCTATTTGACTTCCAGCCGAGTGGCACTAGGATGCGATCGATACCAGACTATGGGAGTTTTTTCTGTTTCACCGACTCTCTAATTTGCTTCTACATGGAGATTATTCTAAAGCGAGAAAAGTATGTGCAATGCCAGTAGAGAACCTCATGGTAACTAAAAGCCTCAGGTACATAAATTTTAATGTGTTTGAGTCGAGAAACAATTGGTCAAGATACTCAACTCTCACCTTAGAGACTCTGGTTCAAGTTCGGGCAATGGAATTCCATTCTTTAGATTTTGTGTCAAATGCACTTTGCTCGAATGAGGTGCCTAATTCTTTTCCAACATTTGGCATTCCATTGTAGTCTAGTTGGTTAAGATACTTGGTTTTCACCTAAACGAAGTCCTAGCAATGGAGTTTGTTTCTCTTTAATTTTAAGTAGATTAAGCTTGATAAATGGCTATCACAATCTGGAATGTGGAGATTATATTTGAGTGTGATTTGAACTCTACATTTGATGCTTCCAATCGGCATCTCAAGTGGAGGATCACATTTGATGGATTTGTCAGTTTAATCTCCTTGGGTTCACATGTATGGTGTAGCATTAACAACTGAAGGGCATACTTTATGCATTCGTTTTTAAGGTATTTGGCTTCTAAGTGAGTGGCATTATGACGCAATAGTAAACCATGAGTGTTCTTTTTGTTTCAAGGTCTCTCTAATATGCTTCTAAATGGACACTATTCTAAAACGAGCAAAGTTTACACTATGCCAGTCGAGAACGTCATGGTAATTAAAAGCCTCAGGTACAAAAGTCTTAGTATAGATGAGTTAAGAAATAACCTTTATGTTATATAGATGTTCTCCATTGTAGTCTAGTTGGTCAAGATACTTGGCTTTCACTTGAGAGACTCAGGATCAAGACCTGGCAAATTTTGTGTTCATTCTTCAAATTTTGTGTCAAATGCACTTTACTTGACTTGAATAAGAGATTGATTCTTTCTCCACATTTGGCATTCCATTGCAGTCTAGTTGGTTAGGCTTGGCTTTTATCTAAGCGACTGTTAAAATTGACGGTCAACGTTATACAAATTCCCAAGTGCTGGATCTTCTTCTGTGAAGTCGTAGGTCTGATTGTGGCACGGGAAGCAGCACGCTGAGAAACTTGGGGGACACAAACGGCTCCTCCCACGACCATGGCCACGAACACGTTTTTGAGCACGTCCACGATCACGATTTTGGCCACGACCTTGACCATGGAAGATTCCACGGGCAAGTACAGATATTCCGCAATCACTTCATCTAGTGGGATTCCCCGATTTTTGCCGGTACCGATTTTCCAAGTACAAATCTCCAAGCATCTTCAAGTGCAGGAGATGCGCCATCATCAAGCGACACTTCTACCTCCTCTAAAGGGACCTGCTTCAGATCGAAGAAGGGTCTGGAAGTCTTTGATCGAGCCCTTAGTTTCCGACAGCCTCCTAGTCTAGTTCCGCCTTGAGTTATTTCTTGTATTGTGTTTTCTACATACCGATATATGATCTTCACTTGAGATGTATCTTTCTGTTCAAGTGTTGAATAAAGTTTTTATTACTTTCTTCTGAATCTATCGTGTTCAAATTTTATTGAGTACGCAAGTTCTTTGAGTTGTTCAAATTCATTAAGTGTGCCAAATTCGTTCTAATATTCAGAAATTGCTTGAGTCCTTGTCCTTGTTTGCAAAATCCCCCTTACGTTTTTCGTAAATCCTACGTGACACTGCAGTCGGCAGATTTCTTGAGCGCTCCAAATCACTGACCACCAGCGAATCTGCTCAAGCCTTTCTGCCCGAACCCAAGTCGATGTAACACTGGCGCCGTATGCCAGGTCTCATTCTGTTCTTTAGTCTTGTATGAGTTATCAAAAGTTCACTACCGACCAAGTTCTGCAACAAGCTTTTGCCAGAATAGAAAGGTTACTTCGTCGCTTGGATCAGCAAAATTTAGCTCATCAGTCTCTTAAGTCTCAAACTGCGCCTTCTTCTTCTCTCTTGACCTGCACCATTTCTAGTTCCAACTCATGTTTATCCTCTCATGACACCTGCCCCATCGCCTAAGCCCACTCCTCATCCATCTCTAGAATGGTTCCCTGCTTTATATAATCCTGAGCAACCTTTCATCTTTGATTCTTTCGCTCTTCTGCCACCTACTTTCTCTCCCCAATTGGCTTCATCCTTTGTTAAGCAACCTTTTGTGTCTCCTCAACCAGTTCATTATGCTCAAGCGTCAATTCCGGTTTCTAAAGCACCCGCACCAGCAAGGTTATGTCACTATCCCTTCCTATGTCCCAGCTCCTCAATATATGTACACCTCTGCTCCTCAACCATTGCCTACCAATCCGTTTTCTCAACCTCAAGCACAAACAACTCTTCCTCCCGTCTATTATTCGATTCCTTATGTCCCATCACAACCTACAACCCAAGCTTTTTCCAGATCCCTCACCCTCAGCAACCTTTTAGTCAGACAACACCTCCACTACCTCCAGTGGTTGTGGCTGTCGCAGTAGCTAAAGTCAAGGTCAACTACCCGATCTTTTGGACACTTCATGGAAAACCTTTCACTATGCAAAGTGCAGCAGCCCATCTTGGTGAATTTGATTCCTTGGCCGTTCTTAATGGCTACCAAGATCCCTTGCTCAAATTCCACCTATTCAGCACAATTTTACAAGGTCAGCCTAAGGAGTGGCTACTGGCAAACAAGAAGAACTGGCATAAGGATTGGTCTCTTATGAGACATGCTTTCCTGACTCACTACAACTGCACTAAGGACGATTTATAGCTGCTCACTCAATTGGCTTTGCAGCAACAGAAGGCTTCTGAGTCACCAAGAAATTTTCCGGCCGCATCTTGTGACTGGTAACAAAACTAGTGGAAGCTCCACCCAACTGTCAAATTCTGGCTTGGTTCTTGCAGGGCCTGAACCAGCAGATCTGAGTGTACACGAAGCTTCAAGGTCCAAAGACCCTAGAAGACGCTATCAGGGCTGCCAACCGATCTGTGAATATTGCAATATACTAGCTTTTGGCTGAGGATACTGCTAGCTCTTTACGAACGCATGTGATGCCTCTGCAACCTGCACGATCAACTTCCACCAGGAGCCACATCTGGTGCAGCCACTGCTCCGTGGCTGGACACCACGTAACTGAATGTAATGCTTTAATGGGTGCTAGGCATTGTAAACAATGCAACATGAATAATTATTCCATGAAGGAATGCAGTAATCCACAACCTTTTCCTTTCGGCTCCACATTTTCTGTACAAAACACAAATGCTCATCTTCTCGAGATAGCAGAGGTGTCACCTGCTTTCATTTTGATCAGCGTGGACATGTCATGACTGATTATCCTCAATTTCCAATGGTTCAAATTCATATTCCAGGTACCACCCAAGTTGCGCATGTTCGGATATCTCCAGATCAATTATGGAAGGCCAAAGGTAACCCGGATCGTGCTTCAAGGCACCCCCTATCTATGAATCGGGGACCTCCTATTCCACGACCTCAGCAACAACCATCTCAAGTGGAACATCAAGATGTTCGCTTGTTGGATCAAGTGACACTCAATGAGCCAACATGCCGCCTTTCTAATTGGATTTCAGAAGTATCGGTTAGGGATATCCATCCAGTCAACATGATTTTAGCCACTGCATCCCAACCGAAATTTGAAGATCTTAGTGCTGAAACGCAACAACGGCTATGTCAACTAAAGCAACACTTATCCCAAAGTGGCATGGCACCTAAAGCTTTTTTTTAAACCACCAGAGCACGCAAAGGAAAAGAACCTGTTGATCTACCAGCTGCAACCCAAACGTTCCATGACACTGTGACCCAATTACCCACGATTACGGAGGTACCCTCACCATCAAATCATGTTGTGCCTCTGGAAGTACAAAGAGGCACTCACCAGTACAAAACTTCATCTCCCATTACCAGTCATTTTCTAGCTTCTAAAAGTTCGACAACTTCAGATCACCTCACTGCCTGTCGAGCTCATCCATACATTCCAAAACACCAAAATCTACATCAGTCTATCCACGCTCCATTCCATTTGTCGTATCTTTCCATCTTCCAGTCCACTCCCGACTGTACTGGTGGGAGCCGTGGAAACCACTACCCCAACAATGGATGCTTATGTTGGCACGCATCGGATTAACCAAGTGCAAATTGACGGGGGTAGTGCGGTCAACCTCATAACTGATTGATTGAAAAGGCATCTCGGTCTGCAATTCTTGCACCCGCCAGCATACGATATAAAATTGGTTAACGGGACCATTGCTAATCCACAAGGCATAGAGAAGAATATCGAGCTACACATTGGCAAGCTGAAGTTCACATTAGATTTCAGGGTTCTGCAACCTGAGCAGGTTCCCCGGGATTATGAGATGCTCGTAGGTCGACCTTTTCTTCGCCAGGATGGAGGACAACATAATTGGCGACAAGATGTGTTGGAAATTTCTGATGCATGGTACACGGCCACATTGGATCTAACCACGGGCAGAATCATTTCTGTTGAGCACAAGGAGCACCACTTTTCGGATAGCGATCTCAAAAATGACACTGCCATGATCACTTCTTGTTCCACTCAATCACCACCTACTCCTGATCCATGGGCGAATAATGGCATTTGTAGTGATGCAGCCCCTGCCGGCCTCTTCAATCCTCAGCTGCATAAGTTCTACCATGTTGATGCTTCCAACCCTAATTTCTCCAATCTTTCATCTGCTCACTTCTTCAGCCTTTTCTCTTTCAGACCCTTTCAGTGATGCACCATCTGTGGATATGAGTTCTACTTATAATGACCATGTTATTCCTATTCTTGACCAGATTCGACTTTTTAATAATTCCTACCCATCTGCTACTGCTTTGCTTAATTCACCTGAGTTCCATACAGATCATGTTGATATTATGACAAATGATTCAGTTTCATCTTCTACAACCGAATTACCTTCTTCATTTGCTGTATTGCCATCTTCATCTACCGCTCCTTCACCCGATCTTTATTTTGATACTACTCCGTCATCCGCCACTCCGCTATTTTCTACCACCTCATCTTTTGATCCACCCGAGCTTGCTTACCCGCCTGTGCACACGCTCATGGAGTCTATTTTGCAATCGTATATTGATACTCCCTCCCTTGGAGGTGGTCAACATTGGCTTTGAGCAACCTATGAGAATTGCAGGCGGTCTTCAAGACGATTGTCGTGCTGATTTGCTCAAGTTGCTGACAGATTTTTGGCATATTTTTGCCTGGAACTACTCTGATCTCCGTGGGATTGATCTGGCTCTTGGACAACTGTCTATTCCCATGAAACCCGATGCACGGCCATTATATCAATTCCAATACAGATTAAATCCAAATTTTAAGGACCATGTTGAGGGTGAAATTCATAAGCTGCTAACGGCCGGGCTCATTTATGAAGTCAAGCATTCTGAATGGGCCAGCCCCATAGTCGTGGTTTTGAAAAAGAACGGGAAGGTTAGGGTCTGTGTAGATACCGAAAATTGAATGCAGCCACCGAAAGAGGCCATTTCCCATAGCCCTTCACTGACCAAGTTCTGGAAGATGTTGCAGAACATGAAATGTACTCCTTCATGGACGGCTTTTCAAGATACAATCAAATTTCTATAAGGCAAGGAGATTAGTTGAAGATGACATTCACCACGCATTCACCACGCCGTGGGGGAAATACGTCTATAAAATCATACCTTTTGGGTTGTCAAATTCGCCAAGTACATTTCAGAGGATGATGCTCCAGGTCTTTCGGGATTCATGTCTGTTAACCCCTTCTTGTAAGTTTTCCAGGATGATTTCTCAGCTTATAACAAACAGATCTATACACCTATTCAAATTGGTTCAAATTTTTCAGCGATGTGTAGACACGGGCATGATTTGAATCCAGAGAATAGCTCATTTTGTGTTACCTATGGGGCACTCCTGGGCCATGTGGTTAGTCAAAAAGGGGTCACCACGGACCCTGCGAAGATAAATTGCATAATATCGGCCCGTACACCCTGGAACATCATGGAGACCCGAAGCTTCATGGGAAAAATCAAGTACTATGGCACTTTCATACCAGCTCTGGCCCCCGTGGTGGCCCCTCTGCATATGCTCACTGGCTATGAATGCTCCTGAAAATGGTCAACTGAGGCCGAAGTATCTTTTAAAAAATTGAAGCAGTTGGTCACTCAGGCTCCGGTTCTCACTCCTCCTGATTAGACCAGGCCATTTCATGTGCATGTCGATGTTTCTGCTCTTGCCATTGGTGTTGTCTTGACTCAACCCTTTTCTACAAAATTGGATAAACCAATCCGCTTTGCCAGTCGCAAGCTCAATCAGGCTAAAAAAAATTATTCTGCCACTGAAAGAAAAGCCCTCAGACTCATCTTTGCTGTGTCAAGAAATTTCGACACTACCTTATAAGGAGTCACATAAAAAATTTTGTTGATCAGCAAGCTTTGTTATACTTGATAAATAGGACTACACCCATGGGTAGAATTGCCCGGCGGATTTTATTGCTTCAAGAATTTGCACCTTTTGACATCATTTATAAGCCCGACAAATCTCACACAGTACCTGACTACCTCTCCAGACTTCAGAATGATGATATTTTAGTGGGTACAAATGACTCGTTTCCGAATGCTCCCATCTTTCTTGCCACGACTGTCACCACAGATCCGTGCACGTAACCAGCCACGACCGTGCACACGACTCAGAGCATGGAAACAGGCACGCCTTCGCTAAAAGACGACTGGTACCACGATCAAGTCCAATATCAATTATATGGTCTTTTTTCGTCTGAGGTTTTGCATTTGTCTGTTGCCAAACACCAGGCCATCCGCGCAGTTTATCCGAGAATCCCGCTACCATACCATGATCGAAGATATCTTATATCTAGCAGGAACGGATCAGGTACTCCGGTGGATGTGTCCTGTCTCATGAACAAGATGAGTTGTTTCATCAAGCCCATGCTGGACCTGGTGGTGGCCATTTTAGTGGCGACAACACTGGCCGAAAGTTGCTTCTGGCAGGATACTGGTGGCCCATACTTTTTAAAGATGCAGATCGAGTTGCACGGCAGTGCAACCCATGTCAAAGAATGGGACAACCGATGGCTCGGGATGCCTGCCCAGTTTAACATGCTGCTGTCCTAACCCCTTTTGCAATGTGGGGGATGGATTTTGTTGGACCGGCACTCACAAGCACACGCAGCTTCTTGGTCAGATAACCATCTTGAGGTTGTCGTTTCTCTTAGGCCTCTACCTTTTCTTTGTCAATTGGGCATGGGAATTTCTGGTATAGCACCAGCAAATTCACGTGTGGAGGGAGTGCAGTAGATCATAGTTTTGCTCATCAAGAGCTTCAGTTTTCCTTTTATTCATGTAGAGCCCCAACTAGTTCAGGACAATACTTTTTTGTTCTTGTCCTTTCTTGCTTCCCTTGTACCTGTGACGTTCCCCGTAAGTATACGGGTATAAATACCGTATCATACGTGACACATCACCGACCCACGCCCCAAGAG
>JAANSK020190323.1:0-14645 GCA_011763485.2 Isoetes engelmannii
TAATGCCTTTTCTAAACAAAGAAGCACTTACATTCAATTACAAGCAGTTCGTGATTTGCTCATATAATCTGTTGCATTGTTACTTTTAAGTATTTTAAAGTGAAAAGAATTAAGCCGGTGCATTGTTACTTTTAGACTAGCAATGCATATGAAAGTTTAATTTAAATCATGCCATGCAATTTGAAAGTCCAATTTTCTAAGTGACCTTCAAAAAAAAGTAAGGGCAGAGGTATCAGATATGGGTGCCCCTTAGCACCATTCCTTTTCAATATTGTGGCCAAAGGTCTTTCTCAGTTACTTCTATCTGCGGATGAAACTTTTCTTTTCTTGGAGACAACAGATGAAAATCTGCTTAGTGCAAGGAAACTTCTTGATATATTTTCGATGGCATCAGGATGTTTTTTGGACTGGAACAAGTGCGTTGCCTTGTGGCCACTTGAAGAACCTCCACCTACTGTTATTAATCAATATCTGTGGAAGATGATTTCGAAAGGCAGTTCATCCAAACTGTTGGGTATTCCGATTAGAATCAACAGATCTTCGGCGGAGATATGGGATGAGATTTTGTTAAGACTGGTAAAACATCTAAACTGGTGGGGAATTTGCAAGCTATCCATAGCTGGTAGGATTGTAGTAGCCAAGTCAGTGTTGTCAAGCACTCATGTGTATGCAGCTTTAGTACTATTGGTGCCGGTAAATATTACTCGGCAATTAACGAACGTAGTAAGGAATTTTGTATGGGGAGAGAATGAAGAGGGTGCAGATGTCAAGGTGTCATGGAATAAATGTTGTATGTCCAAAGAACCGGAGGTCTGGGAATGCTGAATATCTCTTTGCATAGTAAGGTTCTAGTGTGTGAATTCTTGTGGCAGATCTTGGATGAAGATGGAAGTTCTCCAGGGCTGCAACTGTTGAAGGAGTCATTTGCAGCATTGTATCCCTTGTGATAAAGTGTCCGTACAGGTTGCTTTGCCATGGGCACTCTTTTACAAGTTGAAGCCTTATCCTGGTGCATCATCTTTCTTGAAAGGCTTACTTAAGGTTTGGGAAACAGTTAGAGATTTATGGCAGCTGAGTATAGAAAATGTCACTCAGTTGCGATGCCTGTGTAGTGGTTAGCCATAGAAACTAACGGTGATCCAAAGCCTTTATTTTCTTTAGTGGATATAAGGGTCCAACGGAGGTGGTCATCACTTGGTATCAACGATGTGGGTGACTGGTATTCTCAAGGTGTTCTTTTTTCGTGGCACGACTTCCAGGAGAGATTCAACTTGCGTGAGGGAGATAAGAAAATATGGGAGTCGATGGTAGAGAACATTCCCTACTATGCAAGACCTATGGTAGGAAAGTTTACGGTAACCCACGAAGTCTTGAGGAATGCTGCTCCGTCTCTAATTGTTATAAGCTCCTCCACTCAAACGAGTTACTATACATATCGCCAAAATGGTTTACACAGATAACTAAGAGTGACTTGAAGAGAATCTGGAAACAAATGTGGAAGAATTCGCTTCCACCAAAAGTACAAACTCTCATCCGGCAAGTCATCCACAGGGCTCCAAGGACTAACCGTTTGGTTTGCAAATTGACGTACAGGTTAGGCCTGCATGTCCAATGTGTGATTACGTGGATGAAACAATAGAGCATTGTTTTATTGACTGTATTGATGTCCTGACCAGTTGGGACCGTGTGAAAGAGGTATGTGAAATCTCCACTCATGTTGTACATATTGTGTTAGGAGTATATCCCTCGAGGTGGTCCTCTTTAAAGAGAATGGTCATACACTTGAGCAAAAGCTGGCTTCTTTGGATCATATGGAAGAGGCGGAGAACATTTGTGGTTTCAAAAATATACACACTCTTCTGCGATTTTGACCTCTCTTAAATCCAAACTTAGCAAGCAGATTGGTGCTATGGCGGATGAAGCAGCAGGCCTAGAGATGTGGGAAAGTTTTTTTAGGCATTTGTGATGTAAAAGTATATACTTTTACTTATGTGATTGCCTTCGCATATATGATTGGACTATGCAGGTGGATTGATATCACATAGAGTTAAGGTGTACTTCATGTTGACAATGAATAGAAATATCCTTCAAAAAACCTATTCTATGCATGTCCATTAAGCTTCCTAAGTTGAACCTTACGGGCCATATAGATTAGGTTAGGTTTCAAGAGTTATGTATGTACTTTAAAGCTTCCTTAGGGTGAGATTCAACTACGGCAAAGCAATTATCTTAAATTTACCTTTCAACTCCGGAACTTCCAACTCCCAGCCCTCCTCTGCCGTTAGTTAAAACACCATTTTTGGCAATTATACACTAAATCGAACCTAATCCCAAACCTAAACTGCCGCTCTTGCTTGCCGCTAATGGAATCTGAAGTCCTTCCGCATTTTGCAACATGGCTCTTCCAGATTTGTTATCGTGAAATAACACAGCACGAACTGCTGTAGTCGAATCTGGCCCTTACACACCATATAGATTAGGTTAGGTTTCAAGAGTTAGGGTTAATGTTGTAACGATGTCTGCTTGATGCTCTTTTGGAGATCAAGATGCACGGCATGTAAAAGGATGAAACAGATTATATTTCCCACTTCCAAGCTAAATCTATGCAGCCAGAGTGATTTTAGTGCAAAAGGAATGAATCACGTCGACATAAATCCGAAGGAGCATAAGAATGATGCAAATCCACCGAATGATTCAACTTCAGCTTCAATAGTGAACGATAAGCCAGAGGATGAAGATGCTAATCAATACCCAGTTCCTTTGTCTCCTCGACCTGGAGAGTTATCCAAAACTGTAGAATTTGAAAGGGCAATGTTAGCAGATGCAGCAATGAAAGCAGGGCCAGCTATATCAGAAGCAAACATACTATATGAAGATGAATGGCTGATGATTGTAAACAAACCGTGTGGTGTCTACTCTGAGCATGTGCTTATTTCAGTGCCATGCCTTTGGGGTCATTCCTATTCGCCGACATATCCTGTGGACAACTCAAATGTGACACAGCCCTGCCAAGGAGGTTGTCTCATACTCTAGTTTTGTTTATTTGAAATTTGACCTGTAAATTTGTTCGTTTTCTTCCTTCCTTTCTTTCTAATAGTAGAAGCTTACTTTCTGAATTAGGTAGAAGTCAGTTATATTGTGATGGGCATAAACTCTGCTTTATGAATTTCCAACCTTTACGAGTAAAACTTAATATCTTCTGTTCCACATCCTCCTAATTCTCAAGTCCTTCCTGAGGAAAAACTTGATATCTTCTTATTCACATCCTCCTATCTGAAGTCCTTCCTGAGACAAAAACTTAGAGATCTGTTAGTTGCCTCAGATCAAACCCATGTCCAAACAAATTCTGGGTTCTTTCTGTGGGTCTGATTTGTGATGTCAAACTTGCTGAGAACATGGCACATAGATAGGAGCAAAAAAGCATTATGATCCTGGATGCAGATGTATTTAGCTAAAGATGCTTCAGTCGTTGTATTTGTTTTTGTTATTGAGAAGCACTTGATTTTTATTTCGTATTATTGCCCTTTTGCTAGTTAGGCAGTGTTTCTCGTCATTTGCATCTGGCGAACCGTCTAGATCGAGATACAAGTGGCATATTGGTTATAACGAAATGTAGAACTGCTGCTGCAAATCTTGTAAAGATCTTTACAACAAGAGAAATTAAAAAATCCTACATTGCATTGTGTGTTGGTTCCTTACCTACATGGGAAAGTATAACTATAGAATCAGGTCATGGGCGATCTAAGTTTGGCGCGTGGCGTATTTATGCTAAAAGAGATGTGGGAAGGATCCTACCAGGAGGTTCTCATGTAAAAGAAATGATCACTTGCTTTTCAATGGTAGGTTACAGGAAATTATCACTGGACAAGAAGCTAAAAAGATGTGCATCTTTGCTATCTAGGGCCAACAATAAACTGATCATAGTCGGGGAAAATGACAATGAGGTGCAGAGAATGGCAGAAGCTGAAGGAGAACCAGCCAAAGATGAATCAGACATGCATCATGAAGTTTTGGTAAGAGCTTTTCCATTGACAGGACGAACCCATCAAATAAGACTACATTGTCAACACTTGGGATTATCTCTGCGAGGGGATGCGAAATATGGTGGTCCATTACTGCTGAATGGAGAGCAGTATAGTAGTCATGCTTTGCATGCTGAGACTATTGCTTTTGAACATCCACTTACATTCCAGAAGATTGACATTGCTGCTCCTATTCCTCCATGGGCCAAAGGCTTTGAAATTGGACTTTCGATTAATTAAAGATCTGGGTGGTAAAATGGATTTCTACAGCTACTATGTGGCTGCATTCACCAGGGTACCAACTTTGCAACCTTAATCTTCTGAAGGGTGTATTTGAAATGTACCCAGTTCAAAATTCTTCAATGGCCTTAATTTCCAGGGGTGGCAAAGGATCTAAAGCTAATTGTAACCTTTTAAATTGCATAACCCTATTCACCGATTCGTGTTGTTTCATGGCATGGACAGCAAGAACAAGCTGTAGTTCTCATTTCCATACATTTTTATGGATTGTTGTCTTTTAAGAATTGGTGAACAAAACTCTCCTAATCTACAAAACTGCTTCATTCCTGGCTTAGCTCAGAAATACTCTCTATATACGATTCTATTGTTTGATGTCTGGAGCTACACACTATACTCTTATCAGTAAGCACGTGCGCACATTCAAGTAACGAGGGGCATAAATAACACCTCCACACTGCATTTGCAAATAGTTTTTGTAATCTAGAGAGTAGGTCACAGAATCCAAAGACTTGAAATCATAATTAAAAGTGACGTTGCACTATGGGTTGCCCTCATGAATGGTTTAGATGTGGATGAAATGACTTTCAATTAGAATGCAATAGATCAATAGATGAAATGCAATAGATAATAGACTGTATAATTGTATGTTTCTGTATGTTCCTTGTTCAGGAAGATTTCTAGGTTCATAATACTAGGCAACGATGTATCATAAAACCCCATGGCTCCATTCCCTGCAAATCATTCTGGAATCGTTACAAGCTGCCAAGCTCCGACCCTCAAGAACAAAGCGGCAATCTCATACAATTTGGCAGCCTTCCAATGGCCAATTTCACTGCATGGTTGCTTCAGAACCAGGGCATCCCTGAATGAGATAACATCATAGAGAGGAAGAACCAGTTATTCCTCGATTAACAGCTCCGATCTTATCTAAATGCTGAAAACAATCTACCCCCAAGATGAAGGCCTGACAAAGGTATAAATCTAGATTTTGCTTCTGCCCGTGGTAAATATATGACCCTGGAACGGAATGCCATAATCGGCTGGGTAGCCAGCATTGCTGACATCGCTAAACAAATAAATAGCCTCATCAACAATATGCAAATAGCCTATTCATTGGCTCAACTTCCCATATTTTATGGTAGAAATGTGCACAAATGAGCTTGATGTTAACCTGCTGCAGAGGAGCCGTCTCATTCATTATGGCTTTCGAATTAAGCCACGAGCGGCCCGCCAGGTCAGTTGGCGGCCGCCAGGAAATTTCAAGAGAAATTTTCTGGTGGCAAACATTTCCCGACGAAATCTTAATCAGCTTCATATTTAGCCCGTTCGTGAGATCTAGGAGCAGTTTCTGTCCTCCGGTTCTGTGTATGCCCTCGTCTATGGAGGCTTCCAATGCGGAAAAGACATCTAGAGCCCTCTGCTATGCTGGACTCTTGTTCTTCCGATACAGAAAAGATGTAGCAGGGTTGCAGAAAGGATGATGCAAACTTGCGCAAACGAAATTGCCATTTCAATGCAAACGAAATTGCCATTTCAAATCTGCCCCACAATGCCTAACTCAACAAACCCCACACGCATTGAAGAAAGCAAAGACAAAACCTCGGGCGGTGCACCTATCATATAGAGGGTACGTCATGTGCGTGCAAGGGGTCCCCCAAAACCCCCCTTATACGCCTTAAGAAATCTACCAAAAAACCCATTTCAGCCACATTGCCCTAGAATTACCCAAAAAAGACCTAATCTGTAAGAGTATGTAAGTTTGGACCTAAAAAAAAACCCTTTTGGGTCACTCACCTGCTTTGTACGGATTACACTATGTGAACCCCCCTTGGACAAAACCCCCTTTCAAATCAAACACAAAGAAGCAAGTGCCCTTTTGCGAACACAACAAAGATACAAAGAAAAAGAAACAAGGGCTTTGAGATGCCTGCAAAGAAAATTAGCATACAACGCACTGAATCCAAGCGAGACTATGCTTAGTTTGAAGCTAAGATTCTGCTGAATCCATTTCTGTTTACCATTTTGCCAGCGCCATAATTTAGAGAGCAAAGGAGCTAAGTCAAGCCTGGCTATGGCGGAGAGCGGGGGGTTCTAGTTTGGCGGTGGCGGCGCCGCCCAAAAACTACCGAGAACATCAACAAAGAATTTCGCTTTTAAAAAACTAATTGAAATATGGCAAAATCTGAAGGTGGTAAAGATTTTGTTCCATTGAATGCTTTGCAGCCTTCTTCCAATAGGACAACTCATATCAGCCTCTTTCCGTTCAGACAGGCCTCTAATTGTCTATTTTCAGCTTGTCATCTGCTTAAACCCATCCCGAAGGAAGGTTGTTATAATGCGTATTAATAGGCGCATAAGTTGCTCAATAGTCCCCTTTAGTGTTCCCAATAGTCCCCTCTATTCTTCAAAGATGAGGCACACTAAGTTCACTTATTCTAGGAACTATAGTGTGACCCATCCTAAGCTATAGGAATTCTAGGAAGTATAGTGTGACCCATCCTAAGCGTAGAAATGGCCCTCAGAATTGGTTCTTATTTTATTTATCTTGTTTGTAGCATCACTTTTGATTCTGTCTTTTGCAGTCCACATGGTGAACAGATGTTACATGCTTGGGAGCAATGGTCGTGTGGCTTTTCATTGTCTTCACATTGCTAGAAGAGCTTGGAGAAGGTCGGAGCCCGGCCATCATGGTCTCTACGACCACTGTAAAATACAATGTAATGAAATTATTTATGAATAAAAATCCATTGTAGATGAGCATTTACATAAAGATAGAATTTTCATGGATTTTAACTGTGCTTATTACCTTCTTGACTCGCTAACCGAGAAATTGACACTGCGGAATTTTGATTAACCTCTTTTTTACACTTAATCCAAGGCGTCTTTTGAAGAAATAAAGGCGTATCAATAGTTTTGCACCTCCTTTTCAATCAAGAAAACCAAGTGCCAAAAAAAGTGGGAATGATATGTGCCCTGTATGGTGCTTTTAAGCAAATAAAAAGAGAGGCGGGAAAGGGTCATACAAGAAGTGGATAGAAATCCAAGAAGTTTCTGGAACGGGTCATTTAATAAGACAGAAATTTGAGATATAACAAAAAAAGATCTTCTCTCTGTGATTTCAGAGTTATATAGCACAAGATATAGGTAATCTGAATTGCACAGGAGAATCTATACCCTTAACAAAGTAATCCTCTCGTTTACAGGCTAAGATTAGATCTCAACCGTTGGATCAGCTTGTGTTACTAGCTCTAACACGTTGTGACACAAATTTTCTTTGTACAAAAATAAATATTAACAATAGAAATTGAAAACAAACTAGGATGTTATGCATCCAAATTCATCACAACCTAGGATAATATGCAAGACCACAAAATTTTCAAATCAACAGTCTATATTTCAGATTTTCATATCAACATTTTATAACGGGTTCTCTTTGCTGTGTTTTAGGAAAAAAAATCTAGCTATGGAATGCAGGATTAATCCACCTCAAAAAATCCCTTATTTCAGGAGTACAGAAGCCCCATGTTTTTGGGTAGAAAAATCCCTTGTTTCAGTACTATGTAAGTCTCATATCTTTGCTACGAAGAATACTTGGACATGTTTTGTCTTTACTATGAATCGCTAGAGTAAATCTCTTGGACATGCACAAGAAACAAAGGCAGTCATGTCAAAAAATCTAGAGCAAGCAATGCCTATCTTAAGTAATTGTGGCAAAACTAAGGCCTTATATGAAAGTGAAATAGGTCCATGCTCATATTTTGAGAAATGAGCAGAGTCTGCCTTCCATATCTTTTTCTTACTGATCACAGGCAACAAATCGCCCTTCTAAGCAAATAAACAAAGAGTGTGCATATTTTGCTTGTGCACAATGCCAGAAGGGGCAAGATGAGGCTGTGAAGCAAGGTGGCGCCATAGCTGAGCTCCTCCAAAAACAGAGCTCCTTCAAAAACGTACCTCTCTATATTTAGGAAAAACATGGAAACTCAAAAACTCAAAATTACTCCAAGAACTTGCAAGAAAATGGGAAAAAAACTTACCAGAATACCCTTAAAGTCTGCAAAAATTACCACATTGGGAAAAATGGTTATAACCTTTTTGTGATGATGAATACAAATGCAGCCTTCAAACAAATTGTAGACAACAATGATGAGGTCTTTCCAACAAACATAGGATTTTGCGAATTGGAATTGATAATGTAAAGGTATGCAGTTTTAAATCCATGAAACTTTTAAACACAAAAACTGTCATAACTAAAGATTGCAATCTTCAAAGCTGATGATCTTATACTTGTTGGAAAGATCTCATTCTTTTCTACAATTCATATGAAAATTTGTGTCACAACGAACACGAACTCGTCTCCGCCATTGTTGTGAAGCAAGTTCGGCCATAGCTCTGCAGATCTTTAAGGTCGATGATGGCTTTGATGGCTACGCATCAAGGTCGGCCATAGTTGTGCTGAGGCGAGCCATGGAAGGTCGGCCATAGTTGTTTAGCGGTGCTTCTTATTCCCTTTTTTTTCTTTCATAATGTATGCGCAGGGCCTTGTGAGGCAAAGACGGCAGGTTCTTCTTGCTTGTTTTTTTTTTGCAGTGAAGTCACACCTACAAAGCCAGTGATATTCCTCAGATATCTTGAAATATATGACGCCGGTTTTGTCGTTTTGACAGGGTGTTCAAATCTTCGGGCTCTTGCAGGCATTTGCAATTTCGTTCCAAGTCCCAAGGTCCCAAGGTTGTTAAATCATGGAAGAAAGGCTACTCTTATGTTATCAAGGCTCAAGAGCAAATTAGCTATTATCTATGCAAAATCTGCTCTTATGTTCCAGATAGATAAGATGTTAGCTTATCTGCTCTTATAAGAACAGATTATCTGTGCAAAAGATGACCTCATAACTATAAGGTTCTATCTTATAGCTAATCATATAACAGATATTAGAACAGATGACGCCACAGATGATTATAGCTAATCTTATAGAACAGATGATATTAAGAACAAATTATCCTGGAACATAAGAGCATATTTTGCATAGAAATTAGCAGTATATAATTTGCATAGATGAGGCGATTATCTTATAATCTGCTCTTATAAGAACAAATTAGCATAAGAACAGATGACAACAGAACAGATTATCTGTGCAAAGGAACAGATGATGGCAAAACAAATGACGACTAGAAGGAGAGAGTTTTGACATTTCAAGCACTTTGGATTGAGCCTATATATATATATATTTTATTATATGATGATATATTTTGCTTGCCATCGAGGCCTGGGGGCCTAAATGGCTTGATTAATAAAATTAGATTAAATTAAACGCAAGCAATGAAGGGTATGTTTTTTGCTATTAATTCATGGATTTTGGATTTGAGAAAGCATGTTCACATAATGCTTCATCATTTCGGACAACTTTTGTTGCTTTGTCCAGCCACAAGATAGCAACAAGAGGACCCATGTTATTGGCCACTGCCCAGTGCATCGTCTAATTAGCATAAGTTAATGAAGGCAGGCTGGTACCAGCTTGCCCAGGAAAAGTTCCTGTAACTTGTCTCATAATTCATTTAGTTTGCATAATTAGACTGCTCCAGAGGTCCTCCATACATTCTTCTTGTGAGAACACTTTCACATGGGGAAATTACCCATGCATTATTGAAATTTTTCACACATCCCTGGGAGTGTAGAGACTGGCACCAAAAAGAAATAATATAATCAAATATTAATCAAACAGAGGTCAATACTAATATAACTTGATGTAACTCACCTATGCATAATCCTCAGCTCTCAGAGAAACGGGAGGCAATATCATCATACCGTGGAACATGAACAACTGCAGGAACAATATTGTAATGTGATCCTAGAAAAAAGAAAGGCATATAACAACTACCTACCATCACCCCATGAAGCAACAGTAATTGGTGTCAAAATGATCTTCTCGGCAATATTAGTTATATCTTCCAATGTCAGACACCTTACAGCATCTATGTATTCTTGCACTGGCTTCCTGTAAAAATCCATTCAATTCGGTTCAACTCAATCGTAAAACAACACACTCTAACCATTGTGAAAATCACACTGCCCACATCTTTTGCTTTCATTCCACAACTGTCAACCAAATACATATATATCCCTCTCCCCAATTCCACCCACCTGTCTCCGTATGTCAAGATCTGCCGACCAATATCCTCTGTTATGACGACCTGCATAACGGAAATTAATGCCAGTCACAAATATTCCTATAATAGTGTAGCATTTGACCTAACAACACCTACCCGGGATTCAAGGTTCATTAGAGCTAAAGATATACTCGTATTCTTGGCACGTTCTAGCTCAATCTCTTTTACTGTAAAGCAAGGCTGAGATGTGACTAAGTGTCCCAAATATCATCTCAGGACTGTAATATGTAAATCTGTAACATTTCCAGATACCTCTTCCAGGCGTCGCAACCTCGATGAGCTCATTTGTTATCAAGTTTATAAGGTTCTCAGCAAAATCTGAACCCTGCTCCAAAAAACAAAAGAAAAACTTCCTTGTCAGGGAACATATTTGAGAAATCCATAATTGAGACATAAAAGGCGTCCAAACACGATTGATATTTCCATCATAAAGCATATATAAAGCTAGACAACATACAAGAGGTGTCTACCTGCTCAAGCTTAAAACGGGATCAAGAATTTATGAGAAAAAGAAAGGTATTAGAGAACGTTGGATGGTGAGGAGAGAATGCTACCGAGGTCGCATGAATGCCAAATAAGCCAGAATCGTTATAGATACTGCTGAAAGCAGTAAAGGATTCCACTTCACCATATCCATTTAGTACCCTAGTATCTGCAAGATTCTCACTAATGTTTATACATAACATGAACATGAATATTTTAAATACAAAATGTGTAAACACGTACACAATCTTGAATACATCCCTTTACCAGGACCACCAGCGGAAAATGATCCACCTCCACCTAAAAGTGTCTGAAGCAGATAAAAAAATTAACATTTGATGGCCATCCATCATATTCCATATCACAATTACCTGCAAAACAGTTGCAGCAATGGCATCCTTTTCATTACGCCAGCCGCCTGGTACCTCAAAAGCCACTGCAACATGTGTTTTCTGAGAACCCAGTCAAAACAAATTTAAAAATCAGGCCTTCATTCATGGTTTAATTCGATAACTTAGCTTGAAAGCCTTAAAACTTTTGCATTCAGATACAACATGTTAGCATATGCTCTAGCAAATATGTGTGTTTTACACCAAACTGACAGTTTTAAGGGCTTTCCAGAAAAATTAACGCTATGGCCAGTTTAATTGACATTTAGCCACTGATTTAACAGAAGCCCTCGCTGAAGAAACATATAACTTACATCCGAGTCAGCCTGCACTCGCCAGTCACCGCCTACATACTTAGATTCAGTAGACTTTTGGGCTGAGAGAGATGGCAAGTCTTCAAGCAAGGGAGAGGCTATTGAAAGTAGCTCATCATGGTCAACACCAGAAGCAGCTAAAACCATTCGAGGGGCTGTATAATTTTCCTGGAAACATAACAAAATTATTATCAGGACAGAACCAGTTAGAACTTGGTAGAGGATGCATATGGTAGAAAGAAACAAGTGCTTACAGCAACAAATTGAGAAAGGATATCAGGAGTAAGCCTTTGTATAGCAGATTCTGGAGCTAGTAATGGTTTGCTCAATGCACCCTCGTATCCAACAGTATGCAATGCTTCTAGAAGCAAGGTCTGTGGGTTTTTAGACAATTCATTGAGTTCATGCTTTATACCAGCTACCTACAATAACGTGAAAGGTCATACAGATGCCTGGTAACGAAACTGCTACTACGATTTTGTTGAATATACCTGCTCCGCTATCTCCCAGCTATTGAAGACAGGATTCCTGACACTATCAACAATAAGCTCAACAATTGCAGGCATGTAATTCTTGATTACATCACCAGTATAAGACATTTGTTCTCGAGAAGCAGAAGCAAGTATATTACCGCCTATGGCTTCCACTTCGCGTACAAGCCGAAAATGGCTTCTATTTTTAGTGCTCTTAAAAGCCATTCTTTCCAGCAAGTGCGTTGATCCGCTATTGGATTGATCTTCATAAACACTTCCTGAATCCACATACAACCCAATAGTTGCGGTGGGGCCCTGGAATTTTTGCAATCTAGGTAATCAGGATATTAATAAATGCAATGCTATCACAATTCAGAACACCCACACAAATAACGTTTAACAATTCGACTTGGAAAAATAGTGAAATGGAAATTTTGAATACCGGTATGCTTTCTGATGCAATTGTGACCCCATTTGAGAGTTTTGAGACTTTTGTTTCCACAGGTTTGATATGATCTGCCAACGGTGGAGGCAAATTTACCCCTTCAAGTGGCTCGTATAATGGTGGGACACTCACAGCTTGTTTATTTTTAAACAACCAGGAGAAAAAACCTCCATTTGAGGCATGCTGTGTAGCAACTGCAGGAACGGCTTGGTTTTGAATTACGCTGCTCCGAATGTAACGTTGGGATAGCCGCATGCCCTGCAAATCGATTCTAATCATAAATTTTAACATGATTGAATCCCTCCCTGAGCATCCTATTAATCCCGTATTTACAGTTTCCTTCACTATCTGATAAGCAATTCCAAATATCCCATTACAAAACCTACACCTAATGAAACAATAAAAGGAGCAGAACAAGCATGGACGCCTGACCTGGGGCGGTAGCAACGGACGTCGGAGACGCTTGGCAGCCGCCCGCATCATGTTGGCTATGAAAGCTCTGTCTCAGGGTTAGGGTTTAAATTTCCATTGTAAATGAAACTTTGCATATAACATGTATATAAAGCATTAAATTCAAGCCACGTCACCATACCATGTCTGGATTTGGTGATGTGGCATGGAGACGTGGTGTGCATAAGCAAAGGTACGGGTGGCCACGTACCCCGAGCTTCATACCTATGGCCACGTACGAAATCACACGCGTAGCAAATAACATTTTAAATTGCACTTTTTACCTGTTGGCTTTCGGTGACAGAGCAGCAAATGCCTAAAAAAGCTTTGATTTCATGGGGTTTCATGGAATCAAACCTAACCAAGTGGGACAATAACCCTAAACCTTAACCGAGTGAGAGGGCCTAAAAAAGCTTTGAGATAGATGGCTGGAGTGCTCAAGGAGAACTTGAAGCCGTTTGGCTTCGCCCTAAATGACAACTCCTTAGTTTTTCAGATGCAGTAATGGGAACAACAAAACATAGTCAGGAATGCCATGTGGCACAGTAACTCCAGTAAAAGACCCTAATGGAGATGGGGCCTAAGTATCTCATTCCTTTCTAGTCGCCGCAGGATTCTTGGTATTTTTGGGATTACTCCAAGGCAACAATGGAGATGTCTTTGATGTGAATGGAAATTGGGAAGCCCATTTCAGGAGGTCCTACAACTGGCGTTAGTCGAGAGTAGATCCTAATATGGGCTACCCAGTGTCATTCCCCGACAACATGGAAACTGGAGTTTAGCTTTTGATTTTCAGAACAGAATAGAATAGAATAGAATAGAATAGAATAGAATAGAATAGAATGTCCCTTCGACCTATTGGCCCTTGGACTTATGTTGCATCTGCGAGCTTCCTCCGTAGAGGTCGCTACCAGAGCATTAATGCATCGTTGTTCTAACCATCATGCGGGCTTATCTTGTCATTGTGAATGTGTACCCGCGTACGACTTTTGTCTTGCTTCGTGGCCATGCGTAAATGCATTGCTATCAGTGGCTTTAAAGCCGTACGTTGCAGGTTCCTCTAGCAGACATATTTTTGTCGGTTAGATTATGAACCCCTTGTCTTTGTGCACCCTACGGTGTCTATCCATCATTTGATGTATAGATTTCGCCAAGTATTTCTAGTTGCTCTTCCTTAGCCATCAAAATGGAGATTGGGAGGTTCTAGTTGATCAATTTTACTTCTTATGTCTGTATATGTTGTGCATTCCTTGAGCATGTCCTCGGACGTTGCCTTTGTGGTGCGACGTTAAAATATACTTCCTTCCTTCCTTCCTTCCTTCCTTGTTCACTTCACATATCCTACATATTCGATCTCATCTGTCAGCCTTTCTCCATCTGTGTCTCTCTATTCGTAAGCCTCTATTTGTTAGCTTTGTTGATTTTACCAAAGCATTTGATATGGTAAACAGGAACCTTCTGTGGGAAAGTATGGAACAGACTGATGTACCTAAACACTTAAGAGATGTTGTGAAGCTGCTTTATGAGAAAGTTTTAGTGCAATTGTCCTCTCCATACCTAGAAAAGTGTGACAAACATGTGCTAAGCAATGTGGGGGTTAAGCAAGGTTGTCCTCTCTCACCCACGCTTTTCGGAATTTTCATAGATGATTTGGAAAGATGG
>JAANSK020190434.1:0-14644 GCA_011763485.2 Isoetes engelmannii
TGGCTGTCTCTTGGGTGCAATTCTTTTTTCCTCCTCACTCGATTTGAAACATTACCATTCTTTTAATATATTGGTGATCCAGTTCTTCAAAAAAAAAAAAAAAAAAAAACTTCAGTCCTACCAAATATGCTTTTATTTTCACTTGTAAGTTATAGCCTATCTAACAATGAAAGCCTTATGGAAATTGTCGTTTCCATCACACTAACATATAACATATTACCTTTTTTAAACATCATTATCTAATTAATAAATTTCCAGGGGGTTTTAAGGTTCTGTCTTCTGGCCAACACCCTCCCTCTACGCGATGACATGATGCAAGGCCCTGTTCGAATCTGACATAGAAAAAGGCATTGCAATGTTTCTAGGTATGACATCCAAATTAGGGATGAATAACTTGGAAAACTACTGTAATTTGTTTTGGAAAGATCGCATTTTAAGTTCATGGAAGGCTATATTAGATTATAGTTCACCTTGACTGGACGTTAGAATTGGTCATAGATTGAATAGAGAATAAAAGTATGGGAAAAACTACAAAATGCCCTTATGTTTTGCTAAATTTCACCAGATGCCCATGAGTTTTTATTAATTCATCAAATGCCCTTGGTCAACATACAATGTATTTTGTATTCTTTAAATTTTTTCAAATACCCTTAAGATTTACATTAACTTTTCAATGCCCTTATGTTTCTTTTGAATTCCCAAAATGCCCTTGAGTCCTATAACGTGTGTTTTTGTTTCAAATTTTAAAAGTTCCGAAATTCACAAGATGCCCCTAAGATTAACTAAATTATTGGAATGTCCTTCAGCAACATAACCTGAGCAAAATCGATGGCAGTCTAGAAGCAATCTGTTGGAGCAGATTGGATTTGAAGCGACTCGTTGAAGTAGGATATTAGTGCCTTGCTTTTCCCTTTGAGGAATCGTGCACCCTTTGAGGAATCGTGCAATAAATGATCCAAAAGAGGCGCCCAAAAATATCCATTGAAAAAGGGGATTATGTTGAATACAAAAAAAGTGAAGGGCATTTTGTAGAACTTGAAAATGTACAGAAAGATATACGTTGACCAAGGGCATTTGAGGAATAAATAAAAACTCAGGGGCATCTTGTGAAATTCGGCAATAAGGGCATTTTGTAGTTTTCCCCTAAAAGTATTAGGACTGCTAGAACAAAGATAAATGATTATAAAGAATTAAAATTTGGACAAAAGACTCAAATATTTTCGAATATTTATCCAAATACGTTCGAGTACACTCGAATACCTATCTAAATAAAGTTGAATACACTAATGATACTTAGAGTACAAATATCATGCCCAAATATCGAGACCGTGAGATTACCTTGCAGGTGGACGAGGAACATCATCACAATCAATGTCTATAGCATTTTATAATTCTTTCCAAGAAATTCAGCTCCCACATATAATCCTTCAACTTCTCTCCAAATACTGAAGGTGCAATATTATCAGGCATCCGATTGTATTCATATTTCTTCTCCTTTAACCGCAAGAGGGTATCTTCTATATCCTCTATAACATCGCCTTCGCAGATGCATTGTTCCTAAAGAATTTGGTGACATTACTGGCACTCAAAGATCCATATTAAGAATCGTGTCTCCAATGGCATTTTTCGTATGGTAAGGCGTTGAGGCATCCTGCATCCTCACATCAATAAGAGCTACAAATAAGGGTCGAAGAATGATAATGAACAAGAAGTGATGGAGGGGAAGAAAATACGAAAATAATCTTGGATCGCTCGTAAGTAACCTGCAAATCACCTCCAAAGACACCTAGATAGGCTGCTTACTAGAAGATGTGAAGTGGCCAAGCACTTGTTGTATCAACCAAGAATTTTTTAAGCGGCTAGGGTTCTCGATGTTCGGGTTTTTGCTTCACTTGATCTTATGTAGGTATTAGGGTTTTTCTTCACTTCCCATTTTAGAAGCATGCAACTATGTTAATTCAAATAAAAATAGAGAAAATACACTTTGCGGTTTGGTAAGTCCCCCCCCCCCCTTCCAATCTTGAATTTTTTTTAACGTGTTTGATCCATTGTAGCTGATTGGAGGATTCAACGGTCGGATAGGGGAACCGAGCTCCGGGGGGACACTGGTGCAGGACCTCGCAGAGGGTGGCAACCAAGGAAGGCTACCTTGGGAACTCTTTTGGGGTCCATCTCCTGAAGTGTGGCCTCTCTCCTCATGCAGATCTTGCCGACGCTTTCTGCTATCCTCAATCAGGGTTATCAAAGTGAAAATATGATCAATGGTGGAGTGTCTGGACCGAAAGCCTACCTGTGTGAGATCACGCACCTTTGAATCTTCTGCCCATATCGTCAGTCATTGCTCAAGGATGCCAACCAACAATTTTGCAAAGAAGGAGCTAACCATGATGGTGCGATAGTTGGCTGGGTAGTGAAGGTCACCTGCCTTGTATATGGGAACAACTCTACTAGTGGCCCACTGAGGAGGGAAGCCTTCTTAGAATGCTATTGAATAATGCCGTCAAGACAGGTACCATCGGGGCCAGAGTACATTGTAGAAGCTCTGCCTGCATGCTATTTAAATCTGCTGCCTTCCCATTAACGAGGTGTTGTAAGCCCATAATAACATCTCCCTCGGTAATGACTAGTGCTAGACCCCTTTTGTGGGGGTACGGCTCCCCGGCCATCCAGTGGATCATAAAGCCACTGCAAGTATTGCACCCATTGCTCCGAGGTGACATTCCCTATAGGTTGCAGAGGCTTGCTTAATACTCTTCTCCAAAATGTCCTGGGTAATGATCCAGAAGATAAAACTATGTTGTGGTGTTCTGGGGGGAGTCTAGCTTTCTTGCCCTTGAGGACGACACGATATTGGCTGATGGCCTGTGGGCGCAAGGTGGGATCAGTGACTTGTCGAAGCCAGCATTTGAATTCCCTACATTCATCATCAAACCACCGATTACGGGGGAAGGTGGTAGCTCCTAAGGGCCTTCGTGAGAGCCATCTCCCAAAGCGATTGTCTGCCATCGTCATGACCACTGCTACAGCACGGGGAGCTGCAATATTACCTCCAGGTCATGTTCAATCATCTGGTCATAAGTCTCTACCTGATCATAGTCCAGGCGCAGCTGGGGGCACACGTGGTGTTGAGGTAATGGATTTACGGACAGCCTGCCATTCCATGTGCAAGAAAAAAGTTAGTAATCCACGTCTACTTCCTCGCCCTGACTGTTTGTTCCAATGCCAAAATGGATAATCGGATGCAAATCTTGTTCCTCCATCAGTATGTAATCCACAACACTAGAGCTGCCCCCTGGTTCTCCTGTCTAGACGTGCATTAGCTGGAGGACGGCCTTGGGCCAACCCATTGCAAATGACCAAGTCAAAGACGCTGCATAGCAACAACAAACAACTGCCTGCCGTAGCATGTAACATGGTGATCATATGATGTCCTTGGTTAAGCTACCTCTGCGAAGTTCAACTGCAACACATTCTCTGCCAAAGATTCAAATTTTGGGACATGCTCTACACCTGTGCGTGCATTAAAGTCTTCAAGCAACATTCGACATGTGGAAAGTAGCATACTGCCACAAACAGGAGATTGCCACTACCATGTTGCACTCGTACCCACGAGGAGCGATTATGCCTATCTGTCTTATGTAGAGAGATTGATTGTGCGAAGGTTACATGATAGTAGCAGGCGACCCCACCCCATGTCCAGGCTTACATGTTCACTCATTGAACGCTGAGCAATGCAGATAGTCTGCTGGGAGGTCTGGTAGCCTATGCCATGCATGTTCCCATGTTTCCATAAGGAAAATGAGATCTATATCTGTTGCAATAGAGTCGAGACTTTCTCCTTTCTGCCAAGGGAAGCCTCGACAATTCCAGGAAACCATATGGAGGTACAATTTCTATTTGTCAACGCGAGTTACAGATGCATGAATAGTTGCGATGGCTGCAGGGGGCAGTGTGCGGTTAATGAGCAGAGGCAGTTGTGGCTGTTGCTGGAGCAGCAACAGGAGTAGTAGCTCTTGTGGTGGTAGCAGAAGGACTTCAGGGTGCTACAGTAGCATGATGCGGCACATATGCGACCTCAGCAAGTGCCGGTTTGAAAATTCGCATCTTGCCTCGGACCAGTCTTGTGGTCCCGCCTTGGCGGCGGGCGTTCCTGACCCAAGCCGACTCTTGCCGGTGAGAATCCTGTTGCGCTGGGTTGAGATCCTGGTCAACACTACATACACTACATAAATGGGTCAACTTCATTACCACTAATTATTACATGTGCATCTTTGGGCGTTGTGATGGTAACTTTCTATACTCATCATGACCTCCACACCCATTGCCACTGACACACCGAACAAATCTTTATTCAAATTAAGCCTGCGATCTTGTGTATTTCGATGGCTCCCTGCATCTTGATTATTTATTTATTTGAAGTTCCAATGACCATACTCTGTTCATCATCAAACCAAAGCTCCAATAAGAGAATGAACTGGATGCTTCAAAATATGAATTCTAAAACTAGAATCTGTAAATGTTACAAAGTTAGCCTGTATTTGTTTCAAAGATTTTGATTGCCCAGCCATTCCAAATTTGGAATTGCTTGGAGTTGTTCCAAAGATAGAATTTCCTGGATTGTGCCAAAGATGGGAATTCCCTGTGCTAAAGGTGGGTTTGTGCCAAACAGGACCTCCCGGATTTGTTCCTAAGGTTAAAAAAACTAGGATCTTCAACTACAACTTCACAATCTTATCGGACGGGTTCACGTCCCAAATGAAATACTAGAATAGGTTCCTCCGATATGAAATGCAAATGCATACCTATTTTTCAACCCCCCATGGAAGCTCTTGACCCTGTTTATTATGATCAAACCAAACTGAAAGCATAATAACACATTATAGGAAGTCGATTGTATAGAATAGAATTGAATGAAATTGGATTTTGTCATCCGCGGAGATCAGGGACTTCGATAGAGGTATGCATGTGAAGATCTTGTAGGAGTGCCTTGTTCTACACAGAAAGAACAAAAACTCAAGACATGAAAGAGATCAATTATACATAGGTATGCATGTGGAAATAGGCGCATGCAAGTAAGATGAAATGTCACAAGCATCAAAAGTCACATTTTAAACGAAAGCAACTATACCATGTTCCCAATTCTAATTATAGGTTTTGAAACTCTTTTTTTATAGGGCAATTTTTAAGACCAGAGATCGTTAGTGTCAAAATTAAGGTGTCTAAATTTGCAGTGCAAACTATGGGAAATTTCGCATCAACTGTTAAGTAACCCCTGTATCTGAACGAGGGTTAAGCCCCAGTAGCAGCAGCAGCACAGAGCAAGCGGCCGCCGTTCATAGTGTTGGGGCGGGGCGAACATCACCCTATTCATTTTCTCCATACTTACCGTCCCTCATTTTATCGGTCTCATTTGCACCCTGCAATTCGGGCATTTTTATCGACTTCGATTGGGGCTGAGGTTGAACGTTTAACGAGGTCGGTTTGCTGTTTATTAGAGCCGTATCTATCAAGCGAAGTAGCGATTTGCATGCTGGTATAAGAATGGATCTGTCCTCTCTAGTTTCCGTGTTGCAGCTTGCTTTAAGCACCAATCCCGAGCAAAGAAATGCTGGGGAAGATCGTCTTAATCAGGTTAGATGCGGATTTCTAGCGTATCTAATTTTCGTTTTTTGATTGTTTGGGCATCAACAGTTGCTGGAAGGAGATTGTAGAATTGGCAATCTTAGTCTTTAGCAAAATAACAAACTTCTTAACCGGGGAGCAGATAACTTCCGTCACAGAATTGGGACTTCCAACAAGAAAGTTCATTGATTTGTGTTGATCTTTTACTGCCAGTTTGTGCCTGCGTTTAAGAAAATTACTGCTAATTCCCACCTTTACAACTTTAGAGATTTTTTTGGCAGATTATGTCATTGATTTCTTTTGTAAAATTAGACTCGGGGTGGCAATTGGTGTTGGACGTTGCTTTCCTAAATGTCTTTTTATTCCCTTACAGTTATAGTCTAATCCTGTTGCTTTCGCTTCCAGTTTCAGTATGCCAAAGGACATTTGGTTGGGCTATTACAAGTTATAGTCACACAGCATTTTGAACCATCTGTACGCCAAGTTGCGAGTATTCACTTCAAGAACCTCATTGCTAAAGGCTGGAGCAGTCGTGAAAATGGTAGGTATCATTACTTCTTTTATATTGAAGCAGCTGTGTTGCTTAGCCAATACTGTTCTGGAATTACTAGTTCCACCATCTAAGTTATCCGAGGATGATAAAACCACCGTACGAGACAACATATTAGAAGCTATTGTTCATGCTCCTCCATTGATAAGGTGAGTTTATCTTATCATGTGCAGTTGTAGTAATCAGTCATCAATGTAAGCTCTACAAAATTTGTATAGGGTTCAGCTTGGGGAGTGCATGAAAACTATTATACATGTGGATTATCCTGAACGGTGGCATGGCCTACTTTCTGGCATAGATGCTAATTTAAAGGCGCAAGACCAGCAGCGAGTATATGGCGCTCTTTTTGCATTGCGAATTTTAACAAGGAAATATGAGTAAGATCATTTTTTTTGGCACATCACCTTCGTAGATGTGTAATGTAATGGCATATGTCTGGTGTGTTTGTTATAGAAGTATATGGCATCCCGTTTCTGCTGTACCTTTATTCTCTGCTCTATATTTTGGCTATTGCTTCCTTTGTTTTACAATTGATATGTCTCTGCAGCATTTTTAACAGTTTTTTTAGATTTTGGCTATCGCTCTTTTATATTTTGCGACCGATATGATTCTAACCCTCCCCAACAAAGTTGTTGTGGCAAGCATGGACGCCACATTTAAAGTAGGCATAAGTTGTTAGGGACTTGGTTAATGGCAAACTGTTTTGATTTCAGATTCAAAGATGAGGAGGAAAGGTTTCCCGTGCATTCTGTTATAGACACTACCTTTCCTATATTGCTCGAGATCTTTAAGTATCTTTTGGCATTGCCAAACCCCTCAATTGAGATCGCTGATCTTATTAAGCTGATTTGCAAGATTTTCTGGTCCTCATCATATGTATGGAGTAAAATTTGGCCCATTTTACATTTTTAGGTTGCTTTGTTTACTGACTGGATAGTCCTATGTTTTGAAGCTGGAGATCCCCAAAATGCTGCAAGATCCTGTTATTTTTACTGCCTGGATGGCATGCTTTCATAATCTATTAGAGAGGCCGGTCCCTCCAGAAGGTCAGCCAGCTGACTTAGAGCAGCGCAAATTATGGGGATGGTGGAAGGTCAAAAAGTGGACTTTACATATTGTGAACCGGTTGTACAACAGGCATGTTGCGTGTGCATGCATCTGTGTTGTATAATTCCTGGGTGTGTAGAAGGATGACATATTTATAACGTTTGTTATTCAGATTTGGTGATCCGAAAATGGCAAAACCTGAAAATAAGGAGTTTGCTTCAATGTTTGCTAAACAATTTGCTGGGAGATTTTTGGACTCATACATGGCTCTTCTTAGAGTTGTACAACAGGGGGGTTACTTGCCAGATAGAGTTGTCAACTTGGCACTTCAGTATCTCACTACCAGGTAGATTGCTTAATTTATGTAGAAGTTTATGTTGTAAATTCTTTCTCTATGCAAAATGTTGCTCAATGCATGCTTCTATTATAAATGCTGGGATGAATGACTCTGCCGTTCCTATTTCTAATTTTTGAGGCTGTTTACTCGCATGTCTCATCTCTCTCTTTTTCTCCATTACATCGCACTAATCATGTGTGGTTGGATGTTCTGCAGCATCTTAAAATCTGAGACGTACGAGAGGTTGAAACCTCAGCTTGATGTGGTGGTTTTTGATATAATCTTCCCACTCATGTGTTTCAATGACGTTGATGAGCAATTATGGCGTGAAGATCCGCATGAATACGTAAGAAAGGGATATGGTAAGTGCACTATCCTATGTTTCATTTGAATCTGATTTGTTGTGGAGGTGGAGGTTAGCACGTGTGTCATGTTGATCCCTTGTTGTCTGTTCACATGGGAAAAGATATAATTGAGGACATGTACAGCCCGCGCACAGCCGCGATCAATTTCATTTCAGAACTTGTTCGAAAGCGAGGAAAGGAGAACTTGCAGAAATACCTTCACTTTATTGTGGAGATCTTTAGGAGGTAAGTGATAGAGAATATTAATTATAATGATAATAATATTGACTATGCATTTCTAATGTTTGTTTAGTTTGGCCAGATATGATGTGGCACCATCAAATCAGAAGCCTTACAGACAAAAAGATGGTGCCCTTTTAGCTGTTGGTGCACTAAACGATAAATTAAAGCAAACTGAGCCTTATAAGTCTCAACTGGAACAAATGTTGGTCCAACACGTTTTTCCTGAGTTTTCTAGCCCTATAGGCCACCTTAGGGCAAAGGTACAATGATCAGAATTTTAGATTGTATGTGAAACAGAATTCTTGCTAATTTAGATCATCTCTCTGTAGGCAGCATGGGTCGCAGGGCAATATGCAAATATTTCATTCACTGAACAGAGAAACTTTAGCACAGCTTTGCGAAGCATTGTTGCAGCTTTGAAGGATCCTGAACTTCCTGTCCGTGTAGATTCTGTGGTAGCCCTTAGAACATTCGTCGAAGCTTGTAAAGGTAAGTTATTGTTTACATTTTTGAAATTCTATAGCTAAATTTGAGTGTGAAATACTAGTTGATCTCAGTTCCGTCAAGTGGTCCCTGTTCTTTTGCTAAAAGTAAATACATTTTAATCCATGATTACATAGTATGCAACATGGATTATCTTGCTGTTAGGTCACATTGGAATGATACTTGTGCATTTCCCTTAAACGTCCAAATACACCTTGCATTAATTTCCATAGAATTGGGGAGCTCTTTTCTTCCCAAAACATTGGAGAGAGTTCTATCATTACATGGTACACAAACAACGCGAAGGAGAATCCTATACAAATCGGCTGACCTTCTATTTCAGAGTCGCTTTGATGCTGCTTATTGCACCAACTGACCTTTAGGAAGAAATTATTGTACATTTAGTGCCATAATCTTCCACAAGCATATTAAGTATGCTTTTGAGAAGTTTTGACTTTCTCACGTTAAATGTCATTCAAGATCATTGTATATTCGATTCCGTTTCCTAGTCTTCCTCATTCAAGATCATTGTGTATTCAATTCCATTTCCTAGTATTCCTATAAACACGCTCACAGTATCTCCTCAGCTTGTGAGTTACACAATAGAGTGCATGATTAGGGTGTCTAAGTATGACCAACTGTCTCTTAGTAATGGCAGAAAAGTACTTAACCAATGGAAAAGTGTGGTGTGCATGATTTTGGAGCTATGCATCCTTCCAAGATTTGCAATGCACCAAAGCTTGTGTAGTTTGACCATGATATAAAATGCATCGAACAGAAAAGATTGTCGTAACAATTTTGGTTTTGGTTGGATGGTTCTCATGTAGCATGCTAATGAATCTTTTATGGAAAGTATTTGGAGATTCTCTGTTGCATTCTGACCTCTAATTATTCCAGATCTTGATGAGATACGACCAATTTTACCCCAGTTATTAGATGGTAAGTGTGCATTTCCCTTTTTTCCCTTTCTGTTCCATGCATCTTTCTTGAGGATATGGCTATGTTTGGCTTAGAAGAATGGGGATTAGGACTTGTTAAATGGTTAAAACTTTTTTTTGGTAATCTCTGACATATTCAGGATGGGTGCCACAATTTGGAAATTTTATTTCTCAAAATTTCTTGCGCATAAGTTGTTTTTGTATATATATTAACTTCTTTGAATGATTATAGAATTTTTCAAGCTGATGAATGAAGTGGAAAATGAAGACCTGGTGTTTACTTTGGAAACAATTGTTGACAAATTTGGTGAAGAAATGGCACCCTATGCCCTTGGTCTCTGTCAGAACCTGGTATTATGATGGAATCCATGGCCTTATTGTTTCTTTTTATCCTTGGTCTAAAATGATTTGGCGCCGTCAGGCAGCAGCATTTTGGAAGTGTCTGCAATCGTCTGAAACAGATGACGACGATGACGATTCTGGGGCACTCGCTGCAGTTGGTTGTCTACGCGCTATAGGAACAATTCTGGAATCTGTTAGTGGGCTGCCTGAACTTTTTCCCCAAATGGAGCCGACATTATTGCCTATAATGCGGAAGATGCTAACAACTGATGGGCAAGGTCAGGTCGTGTGTTCTCTTTCCTTATTGTAGTGCATATGGTTGGTAGTTATTTTGTGTAATGGTTCTAATATTTGAAACAGATGTCTTTGAGGAGGTGTTGGAGATAGTTTCATACATGACCTACTATTCTCCTACAATATCTTTGGAGATGTGGAGCTTGTGGCCATTGATGGTTGAGGCAATTGATGAGTGGGCAATTGACTATTTTGAAAGTAGTGTTTTGCATATTAATCCAGTTATACCCTAGTCTCTGGACTGTAGTGTTGATTTTCTCTATGTGTTGCAGATGTACTTGTTCCCCTGGATAATTATGTCTCTAGAAGTACTGAACATTTTCTCACATGTAAAGATCCTGATTACCAAGGAAGTTTGTTCAAAGTGTTGTCATCGGTAAAATCTCAGCTTGCCTAGTTTACTATGCTTTGTTGCAACCACTTTTGTTTAGACATTGGACGTTAACAGCTGGTGTGCAAGCAGGTTATGTCAGATGACAAACTGGAAGATGGAGACATTGAATCTGCCCCAAAACTCATGGAAGCTGTCCTGCAGAATTGCAGAGGACGCGTTGACCAGTGGGTAGAGCCCTATATAACAATAACCATTAAGCGTCTTAGGAGGACTACTAAGCGCAGTCTTAAAGATCTTTTAGTAGAAGTGGTAAGCCTTTAATTGAACTTGTACTTTCAACCGTGTAAGTATTAAACATGATTCAATATACTGGTTATGTCTTCAGGTTGCAAATGCACTATATTATAATGCTGCCTTAAGTATAAGTGTGCTACAGAAGTTGGGTGTCACAAATGAGTTTTTTCAGACATGGTTTCATATGCTCTACGAGGAGAAAAAGGGCGGAAAGCAAAAGCATTTTAGAAGGTTCTTACCTATTTTGTATATCGTTGTGGTTTTTGAGTATTTTCAATTCTTTGATATTGAGAAGACATGTATGTGACGTTCAGAGAGCATGATAAGAAAGTTTGTATATTGGGATTAGCCTCCTTGCTTCCTCTGCCAGCAGAAGCAATGCCATCAGAATTGCAATCAGGTCTTGGCCAAGTGTTTAGGGCCATTCTAAAGCTGCTCGTGGCATACAAAGAACAGCTTGCAGGTCCATTTCCTTAGTTTCTACCAACTTTATTGTTTGTCTTCAAAGTGTTGGAGAACTAACCCGCATCTTTTGTCAATATAGAATCCGCAAAAGGAGCAGAGGAATTGGATGATGATGATGGTGAAGAGATGGATGGTTGGGGTTCAGGTGAGGATGACGAAGAGCTTGGTGATGAAGATGGAGATGAACTGGATAGTCAAAAGCTTAAAAGATTAGCAGCTCAGGTCCACAATGCATTTCTAATGCGGTCAATATTGTTTTTATAATAATAGCATACTTTAGTATCTGATACTGTAAATACTGTACCAGGCCAGGGCATTTCATCCGAGGGACGAAGATGACGACTCTGATGATGATTTTACAGATGATGAGGAATTTCAAGCTGCTATTGACAGTGTCGATCCTTTTATATTTTTCGCAGATATTGTGAAAGGTTGGTCGTTTTTACTGCGATTGCTTTTCGAGGAATTGGTGCTTGTCAATAAACCGTGGTTGGCATTATTCTATTTTATTCTGATATTTATGGTTTCCTTGTCAGGTCTTTCTGTTGCGGACCCAATAAGGTTACAGGCACTGACAAGAACCTTAGACTTCCAGCATCAGGCCATGGCACACGGCCTGGCACAACATGCTGAAGAGAGGAGGAAAGAGCTCGAAACTGAGAAGGGGTTGAACCATGACATTGTTGCAGCAGTTACTGCTGGACAAGGATAGCAAATCCTGTATAGTGGAAGTTATTTACATGTTATGAGGCTTGCCTGTTTTTTGCCTTTGCAGGTACCTTATTTTGGGGTCGAAATTTATTCAAAGAAGCCAATGCATTATATTTGTATCCAGAGCATCGCGGAATTTCATAGCCTTGTAGTGTTTGAGTGTTAACCTGCTCTGGTCGAGTTGTTCCTATGAGAGTTAATAATTATAAGAGCTTCCATCTGCAGATCAGCAGTAATTGCTCTTGCATGATATTGTCCCTAAATATTAAGGGATGATGTTGGTATGGATAGTATTGAATAGCGTTGTCATAACTGAATATTTACAGAATGTACAAATTCAAAGAGTAATCATATGGATGGCCACAATTGTGGCCAGAATTCGGGTTTGTTTTTATTTGTAACATGTGGGCAGAATGGATGCTTGTTTTATTTTACACATGGAAACCTTGTTGCTAGCTTGTGGTGTCTAGTTGTGTTAATTATTTGCGGGTTTGGCGCTTAGCAAGCACCAGCTTAACCTGGGGGGAGGTGCCGACTTAGTAGCAGTGTGTGGCAAGGTGGCTAAGGGACTTTATTAGTGGCAAGCGGAGGTCTGAAAATTAAACGCTGCAGGACTATTAAGGGTGGTTTCCCCTGGGCCTGACAATGTAGAGATGTAGGTCCGCTATCTTGGCTAGCCTTTGCAAGTCCCATTGCTACAACGAGCTGTGGACCTGAAAAGTAATTTTTTTTAAGGTTGTGGCGAAATCTTTTTTTAAGATTGTGGCAAGATTTCAGACTTGCGCATGGGATAGCCTCTAGCCTCAAGAGGTCAGACTTTAGGTTTTCTAGAGGCCAGACTTTTGGCGCTCAGGTTTTTGACCTTGCAGGATATTTCCAGGTCTGCAGTTTCATGGGGAGAAGGGTGATTTCCCATGGACTTGAAATGTGAAAAAATCTTAAGATCTTGGATGTCTCAGACTTGCGCATTTCCATGCAAGCTTTAATCCCTTTCTCATCGAGAGACTGAATTATTCTTGGCACAAACGATTGGAATATGAGCTGCCAATGGCAATGAGAAAACTAGGTCAAGACTTAGAGTTGAGGTGGGACTTAGGTTTTAAACCTAAATCAAGCAAGGTCGGATGCTCAACTAAATCAAGCAAGGTCATCATGGAAACCTTGAGGTTTTTGTCCCATGGGAAATCACGCTAAAAGACGGAATGAACAAGGAGAAGTAATTAAGTACATGGGAGAATGGATGACTATGTGAGTATAAGTAGTTATATGATGATGTGGGGTAAAGTATATCCCGTCATAACATAATAGGGTATCTATAGATACATTAGTAAACTGTGCCCGGCGTTGTCGGGCTAATGTTCTTGCATGTGTTTTTACTTTGCCTTTAACGTCCATAACATCCATATGTGCAACTTCCGACAACATCACACGTTGATACTGCATTTAAAGGATGGATTTCAGTAGAGTAAACAATGCTTTATAAGGAATGTGCAGGGGAATTATATTTATCTGGGAGACAGGCCCAAAATTTATGCTCAAAATGTCACCCTTAGAACATCAACAAAAAATAGGTAGAGATATGCAAAAAACAAAATTTTGTCTTGGTTCATTGGCGTACTTTAGTTCATGAAGAAACTCTAAATATGCATCTTTACATGGTGCACATCACCAAGGGCCTAATATTGTATTTTTTTTAATGCTTCCCTAATACCTTCACTTCTCCTACAGATAACATCGTAGCTGAGATAAAAGTAAAATGCACATGCGAGTAATTAATTCGAATTGCCCATAGTGTCTCACAACTATCAACCACGTGAAACAACTCATCTCGAAGGTAGATTCGTATAATGTAATCAAATACCACCTCAGGACGAAATGATTTGTAGACCCTAAAATGCACTCCATTACATATGCCAACACATGTTAGTTCTCTTGCCACTAAAATGCCACATTTCCAGTGCACAGTGTCGTTTGCCATCTGATAAAAGAGACAAACAATTGGAGGTTAGTCAAAGCACTACATTAACCAACAGACAGATACTTGTACTCCATCCTCCCCTCCACCTACCTCTTTCACAACACATCTACGAAGATGAAGACGACACTCCCCAGTAAATGTGTGCCTGGCATTGCCCCGTTTGAGTTGGAATGGTATGGCAATGAAATTGCATTGCCATATATAGGATTCACATAGCAGCAATGCGAGACAATTGATTCCATCGGGTTAAATTATGGTTAAACTATTTTTCACCAATGGATTCACATGCAAATAGCTCAACAGCAAAGGGAAATTCCATAGGCTGAATAATCAACATGAATAATGCATCCCTATTGCTCATGTCAAACCACCCACATAAACTTGGTGCAATGACCAATATTGAGATTATTTGAGATAGAAATACACTATAGTTATGGCATAACTTTCTATTATTGTTAGTAATTTAGCTATCTATAGGGAAGGGGATGCTTAATGATTGCCTATGTTGTTTACTTTTATTTAAGGAATTAGACGTATTATTTACTAGGGAAGATGTTGAGTGATGTCTCCATGTTTTTTCCCCTCTATGTTGAGGATTTGATGTGTTCATGTAGGATTTTTAGTACATGGGTCTTGAGTTCTCTCTCTCTCTTTTTTTTTTT
>JAANSK020190545.1:0-14641 GCA_011763485.2 Isoetes engelmannii
GCGACGCGAGCAGACGTCGCACAGACGTGGCATAGACGTCGATATAGACGTTGCTAAATGCCCAATCTCTTGTAGTGGCATATGCTCTGCCAACTCCTGTCCAACCATTACACGACGTGAATGACTGATCTCTATCAATTTCTATAAGAAGACAATAATGTAGAATGCCTAACCATTGTTCTCTCTTAAACGCTTGCACCACTTCAGACCTCGACCACTTCTGTCTCTTTCCAACTCAACCATATTGAAGTCTCCAATCAGCAACCATGCGACATTCTGGCTAAGTTGAAGAATGTTTCTCCTCACAGTTGCCCACAAAGCACAACGATGACGAGGTCTATTATGAGCATACACATTTATCAAATCCCATTCTTGGCCACTCTCTTTCCACTTGATTATTATCCACTGCCTAAACCTATCTATCTGAGTGAAAGTGACATCAACAAAGGACTTCCATGCAGTAAGCACACCAGCCCTAGACGCATCAGCCGCACACACCAAGACATCATAGTCACATCCAAATAAATTAGATACTTTATGTACATCACCTCGGTGACATTTATGATCTTGAAGGCAGCAAAAAGTACTAGCAAATTTAGACGTAGAGAGATAACCTGCTCCTTTTACTTCCACTCCCCGCACATTCCAAAACAGAAGGTTCATGTGCCCTAAATATTATGTTCCACCTCCATACCAATCGAGCTAACATCAACCATGTTCCATCTTCTCTTAGGAGGCAAATGTCAAGGTGCACAGAGATCAAAGGGAAGAAGGAAGCCTACTTGACGTGGATGTAAAAGGCGAGAATGTTCATGGAGTTGAGGAAGGTGGCATGGATGAAATCTAGAGTGGAAGATGGGGGAGATTGTGTGGGTGCAACTATGGAGATTGAATGTGATGCACATAATGTTGATATGCCACATGAGGCAGCTCTAGTTGATGCATTTTATGATGCGTTGGTGGAGAAGGGATTGGAGAGTGCGAGGAATGTGGAGGAGATGATCGTTAGGAAGAGAAAGGATGTGGGGGAGGTCACTACGAGAAGTAATAATGCATTCACGTCATGAAAGAAAGGGAGGATTTTGTCGATGGTACTGTTGCACGTAACATTGCACAATACAAATCCATTCACAAGGAGAAGAGGGCATAGTTGACTGGCATTACTCGTATAAGCACTCAAAATGACTACATTTTAATGTAGTACACTCTTTCAGATTTTGATGGCGTTCCTTTTCAACACTTACTCTTTCAGATTTTGACGTGTTCATTTTCAACACTTACTCTTATTATTTGTAAGAATTACTTTTGTCATAAGTGTTTTAGGTTTTGAGATATATATCATCTTCATGCATTTTATCGTCCGTGGACGATAAAAATGATATCTTATCTTATCTTATCTTATCTTATCTTATCTTATCTTATCTTATCTTATCTTATCTTATCTTATCTATTGTGTCTATTGTAGCAACTGTTAATAGAACATAGATAGACTAAATCTTGACTACTCTTTTGACCAATAACTAATGATGTGGATTAATAACTTAAGGAATTGTCTGACTATAGCCTGACCAACTATCTAACTATATGGAAACCAATATCCTAACTGTTACTTTGATTAAATTCCTAATTAAGTATATGACTGAAACCAGGACTAAGATTCTCACTATTACATTGACTAATTATTTAATGAGCTAATTAATTATCTATATAATAACCTAACTAACGTTCTACCTAATTATTCGACTAATTAGCTGACTATGATACTTGCTAATTATCTGACTAACTAAGATGATGAAGATTCTGGCTAATTATTTGACTAGTAACCTGGCTAGTTTGACTATTGTTCTGACGATTATTCTAACGTTAAATCGTCAGATAAAACTTGTCAGTACATTTGTCAGGAATAAGGGCATGGGTAGTTGTTTGTTTAATAAGGACTCTTTGACGATTATTCTAACATTTAATTATCATGCTCTTGTAGTGAGGGATTGGGAGAAGTACCATACTAATGGTCAATACTGGATTCACAGGCCCCTCTGGTTAAAGAGGTTGTGGACGCGGCCACTCAGACTGCGGTTCCAACTTGCTCGGAGATTGCTATACAAACAGAGGCAGCAGATACAGAGGCGGTAGATAAATCCTACACCGAGGCTGCAACACAGACAGAGCCGATAAATACCTCCAGGCCAGCAGATCATTCAGATAATTCACACATGGGATGCCCAGAGCACAACGAGACTTTAGAGAACCGAGCTCTGCATTTACGGATTGTAGGTCTGCCCGAAACAGGCAGTGGATCCGATGTAGCGGAGGCAGAGCGCTTCTTTCGAGATACGATGCGTATTCCTTCTCCAGGTATAGAGGTGGCATACAGGGTGGAGATTCAGCGACCAGACCGGCCCAGGCATATCTTGGTGCGCTTCCGAGTGCGCCAGGACAGATTGCATGTCCTCCAACATGGCAAATATCTTCGGGATACCACATTTTCAGTACAGAAAGATCTCACGCTCACCCAGCTTAGCTGCCGAAGAGAGGAGCTTCGTAAAGTGCGGGAAGCGAGAATTCAACAGAAGTGGGCAGTTTATAGGGGTGGGGCTGCCATCATACGGGACCAGTGGCCACAAGATCCATGGCTGGGGTATACATAACTGAACTGAAAACATGTAAATATGTAAATAAATAAGCATTAAAACTGGATGATTGTTGTACCGGGACTTTGGTCCCTTTGTTTTCTATTCTGTGTTGTTTTTAGGACTTCGGTCCCAGTTCAGTTTCAGAACTTCGGTCCCCCTATGTACTGTTCCGTCGCATGTCCAATTGGATGCTGCCTTGTGGCACGACGTTAAAATGCTTATCTTATCTTATCTTATTAACCCAGGGAAGCATTAGAATGAAAGGAGGAAGAGACAATTCAAGAAGACAGAAGGAAACCAACCATGCAGGGGCACATGAGAGAATTTGTGAAGAAACTTACACTAGATCAAAAATGGAAAAGAGGTTACATTTTATACCTAAGAATGCCACTTAATGTAAAAGGGATATGCCATGTGCGAGGAAAAATAGAAATACGTAATCTTGATATCCAAGCTAGTGTCATCATTGCAAAGGTCATAGGAAGTCCAAGTCTTAATAGGCCCAGCCCCAGTGAAAAAACTTCAGCTAGTAGACAAATGTTAAGAAAGGAAAAGTCAAAATGGCAAATGAAAGATAGCATCAGCCACAGGAAAACCAGTTGACAACACAACACTATTTCTCCAACGCACAATCACATTCTCAGCACTAAGGGAGTATGAGGGAGATCCAAAGCTTCCATATCCAAAACCTTTTGAAAATGTCTTGTATAATAGACATTCAACAATAATTCATACTCCATGCTATCTTCAAATATGTCAATCAGTCTACAAATACAAGCATTTACAATAAATAAATTGTAAAAAAAAGGATGTATGACTTTGCACACACAATGTATAAGATATATACGTGCATGCACAATTTGTTTCTCTAAAATATAATATTAATTTACTATGTACATTACAAACGTTGATATTGGTATGTACAGAGCTTATCATTTGCCTATAATAGTGCGACTTATAAGTTCTAAATTTTATATTGATTCATGCCATGCCTATAATAGTCATATGTCCCACTAATTTTGTCCCCTTTCAATTCAATAAGTTTATCTCCATATTATTTATTACATAGGGCCTACACATATGGCCATAGAAAAATAAAGCAACCACTTGACATGTACCATTTGTAACTTTCTTAAATGCATGTAATGTCGCTAGTGTCAAGTGGTAACTTTAGCTTTCGTGCAATTTACACCATTCTATATTCATTTGAAAGCAATAAAGTTTAACAATTTCTTGCCATATATCACATATCATATTTATATACGTCTTTTTCTTGAAGAAATAGAAGACTTCTTATTTTCCAAGAAGGAGAGGAAGAAGACTTCTTCTTTTTCCAAGGAGAAGGTGGAGGAGAACAAGAAGAAGATCTCGAAGAAGAAGAATGAGGACGAGGAGTAGAAATGAGAAGGGAGAAGAAGAGTATTTTTAGTATATGTGCCCGTGGCTATCTACCGCCAATCACAACAACGATAAACTTGCCAACTTCGAACCTGGCACTTGCATTGAACTACCCTTACATCACATTGAGAGCAGATATTTTCCTTCTTTCTCTCTTCGTCACAGCTACACGTTCGCATATGGAAGTTACTGTAGCATATCGTTACACCAACAAATAAGACGAGGAGTCCAACAAGAACAGCAACGCCGATGCCAACCCATTTGATGCTGGGCCAAAGAACAACCAACATCGTCATTCCATGCTCATATAGCTACTTAACATAAAAAAAGAAAAAACCAAATAGACAAACTCATATTTACCTGGATTTCGAATTTCCAGAGGATAAAGGAGGAGGAGGAAGAGGAGGAGGAGGAGGGAAGGAAGAATTGAAGGTAATGCTACCATAGTTGTCCAATTGTAATACCACGTATTCAGAATTTGCAGCCTGGTAGCTAGTTAGTTGATTAACTAGTGTGCTATTCTGGTTTGATAAGAGCATTACACTGCCTTCAGATACAACCAAAGAGCAAAAAATATTGCCTTTGCTTGCATCCATGGCGCAAGCATACAACACATTTATACCTCCAGTAGACATATTCACCACATTCATCTGGCATTCCCAAGTTTGGTTGTTGTTCGCTTGATATGCAATCCCGATATTCGCCATATACTTGCCATTTGGAGAAGTGGCAACTTTTTTCCACTGCGGCAGAGTTGCATTGGAGTTTGCTGTTATGGTTGAAAGTGTAGAATTAGAATATGCGCCACAATGATATGCAAAGAAGATACATAGCACCCCAGCCCAGAACGCCATAGCCAATTCTCCAAGTATTAAGGACTTTTTCCTTTCAAATAGAAATATAATAGAATAGAATCTTTTGCTCCAGCTAGATCCATTTAATCTAACCAAGCCGGCTGATTTGTTTTATACAAATGATGGATGTGATGTATTCTATGACATTAACATTTCTATTCCACATAATATGATGCAAACTACAGACTTGATTAATATTTCATGTTCTTGACTTCTATTTGAACTGATTTAATTATACCAATTGGTCCTTGTCACAAGCAAGATGACCCCACACATTAGATGGGCCTCCTTCGACGAAGATGGCTTGGTGAAGCACATGGTCAAGCACATGTCAAGACACTCAAAGTTGCATTGGTCAAGCTCATGGGGACCTACTTTGACGTCAAATTATAAACAAATGTAGTCAAGCTAACAACCACGTGGCCACAGGTATACTTTAGAACTTCAAGGTATACAAAGGATATTGTGTATATTACCTTTTATAGGCTCTCCATAAAATTCAAGTAGTCCTTTGCCAATATGGAAGAGCTTGTTGATTGAATTACAAGTCTTCTCATTTACAAAGTTTAAAATTATTCAAAGCTAATATTTTAAAATTTTAAAATCTTTGTTTTGGTGTGTTATGGGAGAAGCTGGTTTTTTTGTCCAGAACAAAAATCAAAAATAAAAAAACATTGACATTTCAAAGATGTCATGTGAACCATTGAAGGGAACAACTCCCTATAACACACCAAAACAAAGATTTTAAATTGTTTTTGGTAGATAATAATTTTTTCCTTTGGAAAATAAATTGTGTTGTACAAATTAAAGAATTCTTCATTGTCTTTGGTAGATGAGGTCGATATTATCAGTGTATGTGAGTTGCCGGACTATGTGTTGCATGAGTTGAGCGCCTGCTCCACATGTTCAGTAAGCCAGTCCTCCAATTGATCAATATACAAGCCAAAGAAAGTCGAGAAAAATGGGAACCCTTGATGCACTCCAATACTACTGACAACAGGTTGCCCTGATGGCATTATTGAACCCGAGCATACCTCATATAGCCTATATATTGGATTTTGCAAGTCGGTCAGGGCCCCTACCTACTGCAATCTGTCCCACAACTTGTCCCGAGGCACAATGTCAAAAGCCTTTGCAAAATCTTCAAAAACAACAGTAGAGATCCTGGCGGTGGTTCCTACTATCCTCGATCCGGGTTCTCAATGTGAAGATATGGTCAATGGTAGTTTCGAGGGCAAAAGCTAACTTGTGCAAGAGTACGTACCTCCGTATCTTCTGTCATATCGTTAGTCATTGCGCAAGGATGTTGGCAAGCAACTTGGCAAAGAGGGAGCTAACCATGATGGTGCGGTAGTTGACTGGATAGTGAGGTCACCAGCTTTGTGTATGGAAACAACTCTGCTAGTGGTCCACTGCGGATGGAAGCCTTCTCTCAATGCATAATTGAACAATGTTGTCAAGATAGGCACCATTGGGAGCCCGTCCCGCTTGAGGAGCTATTCTTGCATGCCATCCGGGTTTACTGCCTTTCCATTGGAGAGGCGTTGTAGGCCCATGAGGATATTTGCCTCGGTAATGACTAGCGGGAGACCAAACTGGACCCACCCCCAGCGGATCATACAACCATTGTAAGTATTGCACCCACTGCCCCAATGTGATGTTTCCTGTAGGTTGTGCATGTCTGCTTAATACCCTTTTCTATAACATCCTGGGATGGTGCTACAGGAGATAGAACATCTCTTGTTGGTGCTCTGCAAGGTACCTGACCTTCTTTGCCTTGAGGAGTGCGTGGTATTGTCTGATGGCAGTTGGACGAAAGGCCAAATCAATGACCTGACGAAGCCAGTGTTTGACCTGCTTACACTCGTCATGGAACCACCGGTTGCAAGGGAAAGTAGTGGCCAATGGTCGTTGTGAGTTCCCTCTTCCAAAGCACCTGTCTGCGGCCGTCATAACTAGCTCAGTCAATCACGCAATTTGCTGCTGGAGTGTAGGAAACTGAAGTATTCCTTCCAGGTATGGTGCGATCAATTGGGCATAGGCCTCTGCACGGTCATAGTCCAGGTGCAACTGGGGTGTGCGAGTGACAGAGGTAATGGGTATGCGGTCCACTTTCTAGTTCATGTGCAGAAAAAGGGTTTGGTGATCCGAGTCCACTTCCTCGTCACGTTTGGCTGTTCCGACTCCAAAGTGGAAAATCAGGTGCAGATCCGATTCCTCTGCCAGCACATAATCCACAACACTAGAGCCATCCCCTTGATTCTCATGTCTACAAGTGCTCCGGCCAGAAGAGGGCCATTATGCCAGACCCTTGCAAATGATCAAGTCAAAGGTACTGCCGAGCAACAACAACTGCCGCCCATGGCATGTAACCTGGTGATCATCTGATGTCCTTGGCCACACCACTTCTGCGGGATTGAGTTGTAACACATCTTCTTCCAATGGTTTAAATTTGGGGACCTGTTCCACTCCAGTGCACGCACTGAAGTCTCCAAGGAGCACCACCTTGCTCAATTGCTTGTGCTGCTCTATGTCATCATATAGATCGACATAGGGCTCCAGCCTATTCACATCTCAATGAGTGTTGTAGAAGCTACTTTTGGCATATGGGAAGTAGCAGGATGTTACAAACAGAGGATTAGTAATGCCATTGCCCGTTTGCACCCGCACCCACAAGTAGCAGTTGTGTCTGTCTATCTTATGCAAATTGATGGTCCCAATGCTATGCGATAGTAGCATGCGATGCCCCCACACCCACGCTTGCCAGTGCACTCGTTGAAGACTGAAAAGTGCAAATATTCTGGGAGCGCTGGAAACCGTTATCCCACATGTTCCCAATCCATCAGGAAAATGAGATCCATATCTGTTGCAATGGAGTTCAGGCTCTCTCCCTTTTGCCATGGAAAGCCTAGACAGTTTTAGGACACCATGCAAAGGCACATTCCCTAGTTATTAGCAATAGAGGTCTGTGCAGACTGAGTTGCAGAGGACGTGCATGGAGTGGTGACAAGCAGAGTGGCTGGGGTAGAGCAAGAAGCAGCTGGAGCAGAGGCAGTTGACTGAGGGGTTGCAGCTAGTGCGGCAGTGGGGGCATTGCATGGTGATGGGGGGGGGGGAGCGGTTGTATCATCATTTGGTGAGCGAAAGACATACATTGTAACGGACCCATGGGAGACCGATCGTGTAGATCTTGGTGTGGCATTTTTTGATACCACCATAAGAGGGTGGGATGAATTTCTCATAAACATCCGGATATTTTGGCAGTTGGTTAAGCCAGGGTGGTTAAGGAATGTTGCAGTTGGTACCAGAGCAGAGCTTGAGTTCAAGCATTCATGGGGGCATGTATGACTTGGACGATACCATTGGACGATATGGTCTTGTCTTGGTCTTGAACACCGTTGGATGGTGTGGTATGTGTGTCTTGTGATGCTCCAGGATTAGCATAGTTCTAGTGGGAGAGATTGTAATAGACCCATGGGACATCGCTCAAGTAGATCTTGTTGTGGCATTTCTTGATACCACCATAAGGGAGTGGGATGGATTTCCCATAAACATCCAGATATTTTGGTCAGTTGGTTAGGCCAGGGTGGTAAGGAACGTTACAGTTTTTATGGAAGGTTTATTATTCCTTCGCTATGTAATGAAGATTGAGATTAATGAAGTAGTTGAGGATATGGATACTCAACTAAGGAGACTTTGCCAAATTTGGCTGCGGCACAAAATCGGCAAAAACAATATGCAGACAAGCTTCATAGGCCACTTGAATTTCAAAAGGGAAATTATGTGTTCTTAAGAATTAATCCTAAGAAGAGCTCACTGGCATTTAAAAGTGCAGGTAAATGGGTCTCTAGGTATGCGGGTCCATATGATATTTTGGAGCACATTGGGAAGGTGGCTTATAGGTTGGAGTTACCTTTGCACTTGAGGGTACTTAATGTCTTCCCATATGTTGGGGGATGATAATTTAGTAAGCAAGGAGAACTTTTTATACCCCAGACCAGAGCATAGTTTGCGCGAAGTGTAACGTTCCTAACCGACATGTCCTTAACCAACTGGGCAAAACTGTCTAGACGTTTATGAGTAGTCGCTTCTACCCATTTATGCCGGTGTCTCGGGAATGCCCCACAGGCACATTCAAGGATCAAATACTCGAGCGGTCTTCCATGGGCCCGTTACAATCTCTCCCACTAGAACTAAGCTCGTCCTCAAGCATCCAAGACAATGGGTTAACCAGTATACCACTGACTAGGTGGTTACCAAGTTACAGATGCATATAGGCACCCATGAAGACTCAAACTCGAGACCTACTCTGATACCAATTGTAACATTCCTAATCGACATGCCCTTAACCAACTGGGCAAAACTATTCAGATGTTTATGAGTAGTCATTTCTACCCATTTATGTTGGTGTCTCGGGAACGCCCCACGGGCACATTCGAAGATCGAATACTCGAGCAATCTACCATGGGCCCGTTCTAGGAAGAGACTCGTCGATTAACGAGACGAACAATACACAGGTTTCTAGGGCTGCCCTGAGAAAAATGTACGTGGGAAGATGCACATTGGATCCTTTGTGAGTTTTCAGATATGCGCCCATGAGGACATGGATTGAATTTTTAGGAGCAGAGCCTGTAACAAACCTAGAATCTTGGGTGAGTATGTTGTGGATTTTATAGGGATGCAATGGAATAACTAATCCTCCTATATAATAATATTATAGTGTAAGTCTGTCTTCCATCAATGCCAGAGGACAGCCTGGATTATGCCATGTGGATGCGTGGACGACCAATATTGGGCCTTTTTTTTTAAACCCTAAAGGTAAATGATCGCAACGTCTTCATGCCTAGAAGAGCAATCATCGGGCCGACAGGATTGTGCAAGAACTTTTGAATGGCAATAGAGCAGAAGCTCACCTCTAGCTTTGCTCCTCAATTGGAGCCCTCCAAGTTCCGGTACATATTCACGCAAGGTGCTTGAATAGGCTTTCAAAGCTCAAGGACAGTGATGGGAACGCAGTTGGTTGCCAGTTGGTGAAAATGTCATGCCAGAACCAGCCTAGCTGGGCTATTTCAAATTCCTAAAACCCAAAATTCACAGAATAGCATGGCAAACATGCTTCAAAAACAACAAGTTTTCATATGAGAGCTGCATGCAACCCTCTTGTCTTAAACCCAAAGTGGAGTCTTCCATAGCTTCATAAACCTTGCTCCATACCTGCATTGATGCCACTAGAGAAAACCTTATGAAGCATGGGGATTTGAACTCCACCGACATGGATTTGGTACCAGAATGCTTAACCTTGCATAATGCAAAGCCCCAAAGGACCCTACATTATACTAGGGGGCTAATCCCATGCAAATGAACAAGCAATCAAATGCCTCTGTCTAACATTTCGGGAACTTAATTCTCACATCATTTGTGTTTGGATATACTCTAGTGTTCTCAATCCAAGATTTACCTGTTCATCTGCAAGTGCATCGAATCTCACCTTCCCAATCTCCCTCGGTCTGATTTCGTCACTTGTTTGTGAATCTGCACAGTTTGATAGCGCTATTCTTGGCTGCTAGATAGTCATTGCTGCTAAAGAGCTTTGCAGTTTGCATAGATTCTCGGATGCTCCTCATGACACTGCTCTTTGCTTCCAAAGCTATTAATTCTTCACCTATAAGATTTTTCAATGTTTTATCCCTAAAAAAATCAAGTGAAATTTGTTTCTTCATCTTGTCCTTCTGTTGGTCTGTCTATTAAAAGAAGCTAACAAATTAAGCAGAAGACAGCGTTTAGTGCTTGTACTTTGAAACAGAGCTATGCCTCCTCCAGCAGCTCATGTGGAAAGTGAGAAGAGCCATCAGTTGCACCAAGGAGCTTCAAAGTAAAGGCGGCCGTGAATTTTCAACCTTTACTTCCACGCTTGTTCGAACAATGGCGCTTAGTGTTAGTAACCGAGCGACACTGCTCGAATAGGCGAGAAAAGAAAGAGTGGGAACTCACGGTGCTTGTAATGATCTTCCACCCTTCTTAGCACAAGGAACTTCAGAGTGGAAAGGCTCGTTCAGTCCCTACACATGACATTTAGTGCTTGTGCTTCTTGATGAAACAGAGCTATACCTCCAACAGCTCACATGGAAAGTGAGAATAGCCATCAGTTGCACCAAGGAGCTTCAAAGTAAAGGCGGCTGTGATTGCCCAACCTTTGCTTCCATGCCTGTTCGAACAATGGTGCTTAGTGTTAGTAACCGAGCGACACTGCCCGATTAGGCGAGGAAAGAAAGACTGGAACTCACGGTGCCTATACTCATCCGCCACCCTTCTTAGCACAAGGTACTCAAAGTGGAAGGCTCGTTCAGGCCCTTCATCATAAACGCCTTCCCATTGACGAGATGTACTTGGATGTTGTGACATATTGTGTCTATACTGTGTTCTTTGTTCATTTCTTTGCAATCAAGCACTATGTTAACTGCGCAAAATAGAGAAACAGACACAATGTTAACTGCGCAAAATAAAGAAACAATCATATAAACAAGGTGAAATACAGAAGAAAACCATGTGCTACAAAAATAAATCAAAAAATCACAAGAAGATGCTCAAATAGGTATACATTGTGTAACGACCTTACGGAAACCATCAGGTCTGGAGCTTGTGACACATTGCAATTATATTCAATTTAAAGTTTTACAGAAATGAATCAATTTTTTTCAATATCAATTTTTTTCACTTTTATTATGGTGTACATCAAAGCTCAATAACTCAATCAAATGAGATGTATCTAATATTGTATACATACAAGCTCAATATCTCAATCAAATCTAAAGTATCTAGCACATGGAGGCTACCCGTGACTTGGTCCAGCTTGGTCAGCATCCTCCGCACCCTGACCCACTTGAGGAATCCAATCAGATTCCAATTGAGGCCGTGTGCAACGTACTGGAGAGCAACCCCAAGAGGTCCACATGGTGTCAAGTAGCTGGTTTAGATCAAGTTTGCAATTCTTGTCCCTTATCGGAGATTCAGCACAGTGCTTCAAATAATCGCACATGTTCCAAAACTTCTAAGTTTCTTCGGCGTTTCCCATAGACTAATGAAGGAGTGCTTACGACCAAAATCAGCCAGGTACAACACAAATTAAGCTGCCTCTAGAAGGTCAAAGTCAAGCCGTGCAGGGACCGTACGTCTTCCATCTTTGTTAGGACCAAGAAATAAGTCATCGTGCATATATGGGAACTGGAGCCATTCATTCTCGATTGCTTTCTGGCCCGGGCCATCCAAACCTTTGTATGCAGCTTGCTTCACTTCCACTGGCTCATCGGCCTTTCTTCACACCAATCACAAATGCCAATATATACAGCTTGGGGATCCGTGCATCCTTTCACTTTACCATAGTCAAAATGAAGCAAGACATTGCCTGAATGCAACTTATGTATAGATGATTCTCTTTATGAAGCTTAAGCAAGCCGCTTAAAAATGCCATAGCTAAGGGCGGTGGCGATGGCGGAAAACGATGCGAACAGTGGTGTTGAATCCACCTGAACCTCGATGGCTCCAGCTCGGGTTGGATCTACGGAGGTATCTGGGTCGCCAGGGCTAGGTCTGAAGCCCCGCGACCTGGCAAGGCGGAAAAGCATCTTAGATAAGGGATAAACTGGGGTCGGTGATGGTGATTGGAATTCGTCTGTTGCTATTGTGGCAGAACAAAGGGATGGGCAGAGGTGGACCTTGGGATTGACGTCGGGGTCTGCAGACCAGAGGGAGCAGAATTCAGGAAAAGGGGGAACTGCGGAAGATCCAGGTGGTGATCGGTTTCCTCTGGACTCAATTATGGCAGAGCATGGAGAGATGTATAGGCGGCCTGCGGTGGATCGATCTGCATCCAATCTGGATTTGGCAGGCTAGGGGGTACTTGATTCCCAGGAGGGTAGACCGAGTGCAGATCTGTGCGGGCAGCAAGTGACCTCTGAATCTGGGATGGTGGCCAAATGGGTTATGTTGGCGGAGATGAGGTCGATCCTGGAGACTCCTGCTGGTGATGGGTACGTAGATAGTGCTCTCGCTCAATCTGATTTTGCATCTTCTATGGACTGTGTTATGGAAACCCCGGGCTTGTTGCCTGCGAGCATGCCCCCGCTTGAGATGGGGTCTCCGATTCTTTCTGGCCCAGGGGAAGGGGTTGCAGTTGCAACCATGGCTGCAGGCTCAGCAGCAGAGGCCGAATTGGCTGGAAGTATGGCTGGATTGTCTGGAAGGAGAGTGGTGGTAGATGGGAACATGGCTGCAAGGGAGGTTTTGGGGATATGAAATGCTTGATTGTGATAGGGAGCAGCGTCATATGATACTGAAGGGGGAAGGGCCGTGATCACGGGTGGGCAGCAAGCCCAAGCGGTGCAAAGCTCAGAAGGCAGGGATGTGTCTTCACACGGAGTTGCTGTGGATGCGATCCAGGCTGCCAGGGATGCCAGGGTTGCTGCCCCTAATCCTGTGCGCTCAGCTTGGAGAGGCAGGGACACAATTTCTCGAGTCACACGGCCGGGTTTCTCGGATTAGATCAAGAGGAAGGCTCCGGAGCACAGGGCAGCTCGGGTTGAAGAGGCCCTCAAATTTGTGGATGTGCATCACTCTGAAGACTTGAAGGCGTTGCTTCCGGATGATCCTTGGATTGACATTAATCATGAACGCCATGTCTAGACCATTGAGAATCTAGTTTCTTTCGTAGTGTTGGGGTTCTTTACGGGTTATATTCTTGATACTCGGAGGTTTGGTGCGTGGCTTGCAGGACATTTGAAGCGGCTTGACCTGCCGAGGTATCAGTCTTTGAAATTTTTGCCCAATAACTTCTTTATCATTATGTTTGAGGCTGAATCCTCAGTACGCCAACTGGTGAGCCTGGGGGTTGATACTCTTGGGGATGCTTATGTGTTGTATCAGTATTACACTCCGGGCATGTCTACCAGCTCCTTGACGGCTGTTAAGATTCCGTGATGGTTCCAGATTGTGGATCTCCCTCCGGACATGATGGTGCCGGAATTTTTAGTTTCCATGGCTAATGGTTGGGTGTGTATTTGGCACATTCCATCGTCCAGGTCCCTAAGATTTGTGTGGCTTTGCCTGCTTTGCAGCGCATGCCCACTTCTCTGCTAGTGCGCAGTGGCTCCTGACACTTTATTTTCAGGTTGAAGCTTTTGAATGGTGAAGAAATCCAAAGTACGTTTCCCTCTATTGAGTTGCCGGGTGGTCCCGTTTCATTGGCGGATGAGGTTCCAGTGGCTCGTGATGTGTCTATGGAGCAGGATGCTGAGGAGCTTGCAGACATGCGTCAGAAAGTTGAGGCAGGTGGTGATGGGCTTACAGCCGGGTGTCCGGAAGTGGCGGCAGGTCGTGGTGGCCCGGGGGTGGGGGGGGGGCGTGGGGGTGTTGTTGGGGGCCGTGGGGGTTTTGCTATGGGCCGTGGAAGCTCTAGTCGGGGCTGTGGGGTTGCAGTTGTGGGCTGGAGTGGTTGGGGTACCAGTCGTGGTACTTTTGTTGCGGGTCGGCGTGGTTCGGGTGGGCTTGCAGACATGCGTCTGGAAGGGGATGCAGGTGGTGATGGTGGGCTTGCAGACAGGCGTCTGGAAGGGGAGGCAGGTGGTGGTGGTGGGCTTGCAGACAGGCGTCCGGACGTGCAGGCAGGGGTTGGTGGATTTGCAGATGGCCGTCTGGAAGTGGAGACAGGTACTGGTGGGCTTGCGGACAGGCGTCCGAAAGTGGAGGCAGCTGGGGGGGAGG